>JAGDQP010030859.1:10545-22307 GCA_022664845.1 Lepisma saccharinum | reverse complement strand
ACTGTCTCAATTTTTTGCCAATAGGGACAAGGGCTTGTATGAGAGAGTCATCATGATATTACCTTCCAAATGGCAACACGTTATCCAACAAAACGGCGCATATGTGACCTAAATCGGATCATTCAAACTATGGTAAGTCAAGCCTTCAATGTCATGCAAAAATAATGGATTACTTTTTACTACACCAGATATGTATAAAATTTAAAGTTTGCTTATTTGTTTCTGTTTGCTAGTTAGATAACTTTACACTTCTCCACTTATTTACGCCAAATTTTACATATGTGTGGATTAGGTACTGTGTCAGGATGTAGGAGTAGACCAGTTCTTCTCAAGCATCCAATTTCTCAGTGTTACCAACCTCTATAAAAATTAAATTTCTCATACTGTTGAGTGTATCTCTACCAAACTTCCCGTAAACATTATTCGGCACAATAGAAAAGCTATTGTAGAGATCTCCGTTTCCAAGTACCCCAGCTGTCAGTTTTGCCAACCTATTTTTATTAAATATTAAATGAGTTTTTGTTGCTTATACAAATCTGAACATATCCATTGATTTACGCCAAATTTTGCATACATGTGCAATTAGGTACTGAAACAGAACACACAGGTACTTCGCGCGCCAAAGTTTCAGTGTGGCCAACCAATTGAAGTATTCAATTGTAATAGTTCTTCCATGCCATTGGACGTATACGCATTGATTTACATCAATTTTTACACACACGTACTTTAGGTACTGGTACAGGTCACAGAGGTACACCAGGCTCTACAGTTATCAAAATTTGATTTAAAATTTTAAGGCCTTTAGGCAACTTTGGATCAAACCGCAATTATCAAATGTTTTCAAACTGTTTTAAGAGAATCATTTTTACAAATTACTTTCATACTGTTGGTCGTATACACATTGATTCACACTATATTTTGTATACATGTTAATTAGTTAATGGAATAGGTCATACAAGAACTCCAGGCGTCGCATTGTTGCTAACCTAAATTGAAAATTCAATATTTCAAATTACTTCCATATCCTTTTACGTATCCACACCAAACTTGGCATGAACAATATTCAAGACAATAAAAAATACTGTAAGTGTCTTCATCCACAAACACCCCCAACTGTCAGTGTTGTCAACCTATTTCAAAATTCAATGTTTCAAATGTCCCCCACACTATGACGCACCGGTAAGTAGTAATATATTTACAAAAGAAAAAAAAAGAAAAGAAAAAATCGCAGGCAGAGCCACGGGACAGTTAGTAAATAAATAAATACGTAGGTACACTAAATATGGTGGGTACTGACAATGTTGCGGGATGGATCAAATACAGTACTGGGGCCTTGCAGTTAGTAGAGGGATCTACAAAGGCTGGGAGAGGGACGATAACCCGAGTAAAAAATAAAAATAGTGAAGAAAAGCAACTTCACCATTACCTCTCTGACGCTGAAGGTGATTGAAGACGGCAAGGCTCAAAGATGTGTGGAGGCAGACATCATTGATGTTTGCCTTCACTGTGAGATCTCGGAGTCGAAAACTCTACCACTACACCATACCGAGCCGCCGTAGCTCTGTGGTATAGCGTTGGTGTAGCTTTCGGGAGGTCGTTGGTTCGATCCTGACTGAGGGTTTCCCAGGGTTTTCCTTAGTTACAACAGGTAAATGGCACTTTCAACATTGGCCCTGGCCTACACTTCCCCGAATCCTTTCCCCAGCCCGATTCCGGCTTGACCCTTAGATGCATAAAGGCTATAAGTAAAATTCAACTACCACACCAAGTCAAGAAACAGTAAAAATGCTAGTAGTATAGTTTCTGTTGAAGTAAAATATTCCGGAACTAGTTTCTTAATCAATTCTTATCCCGGCGACTGCTTCAATGGGGTTCCTCGAACAGGATTAAGACCTCGGGGGTGGCCAAGAGGTTAGCGCGCTGTGTGTGTGTGTGGTCACGGGTTCAATTGCTGCCGAGGTGCAATTGAATGGAGTCGTTCGGAGACCACTTTACCAGAAACTGTATGTCCAGTCCTTAGAAACTCTTTAGATCGTTTAGGACGTTAATAACAATTCAATGAATCGAACAGGATTAAGAAAGACGTTACAATAGAAACGTAGGTTGGACGAACCTAATATAAAACTGGCGCCATTCAGTACAAAGCGTTTTATCTTGTAAAAATTTATCGTTTTATTTCTTTATTCTTTCATTTGTTTTTACAAATAACGTCATCTTCAAGTATAAACATTATTCTACTTTTTATCTCCTTTGATCAATTAGTATTTCATCGCCAATAGATTTTTTTCTCCATCACTTGAACATACCTAAGACCTAACTAATAATTGGGGTTTCCAGGGTCACAAATTTGAGATTCTTCTTTGCTTATGATGTTCTTTCGAACAAGTCTAGTCTCATTACCCGACTTTGCTGACACCAAGTAAGGTTCCCTTGCCAGACCGAAGGTGCTGATGATAACGAGAAAGATACATTTTATTAAATGGTAAGCTGGAAATGTTGCTTGACTAACAACTACTGTAGGTGTGACATGAAAATTGTGTTGGGAGATTTGAACGCAAAGCTAGGTAGGAACAAATTATTTTCAAATCCACTGAGGGTGGTACTTGATGGGGAGAGATGAGGGGCGATTACCCTCTACACTATTGCGTCTCCTGATCTGATTGAGGCAAATTAACCCCATGGTAATCATGTTTGAGGAGGATTTTCTGTTTATTTAATTTATTTATTATTAAATGTCCTACGCTAGAAGTTTTAGACTCCAAATTTAGTAGCTACATACATGTTTTTACGTATATTATAATGGAGAAAGGGAAAGAAAACTTTCAATTCTTTTTGTAGGGATATTTTCATCTTATCATTTGACAAAGGCTACTATGCGGTACATTAGGGTGCCTTTCGTGTTGGTTAGGAAAACTGTTCGACGAATTACTAAAAAAAGAGTTTTCCTTCCCTCCAGCTGCAAACTTTGTAAATACCACCATTACACCAATTCGCAAAACAATTGTAATGAAATCAACATCAACACTGGCTTCATATTGCTGTTTTGTAACTTAGAAAAGCCTAGTAGTAAAGAGCACGTACTTTGAACACAAAGACATAAACACACATGGACATCTCTGGATGACAAATCGCACTACCAGGTGTATTAGTAGATAGGCGATATATCACCATAATGGAGATCTGTACAAAGAAGGAAACTCGTTAAGAAAATGATACCAATCTAGGTTAGGGATGATTAGAATACAACGTGGAGATCTTCTAGCGGATCCGATTAAAATTCCCCATACACGCAAAAGTTCTTTTGACAAGCTTCTCAATGTCCACACTGAAGAACAAACAGAAGAGTTTAAAATTGACAGCCGTAGAACCGTAGGTATCGGACGTAGCGAAATCGGGGGTAGAAATTGCAATAAAGATATTGAAAAATGTCAAATTACTGGGAGTTGATAGCGTCCATGACGAATTATTCAAAGCAGAGGAAGACTATTTTTCAACGAACTGCATATGTTTATAAATGCTATTTGGAGATACGTGGAGCATCCAAAGGAATTGAAAACCTCAGTGATGGTTCCGGTTTATGAAAGAGGAGAAAATCAGATTGGAATAGTTATCACGGAGTTTCGTTTCACCGAAGATCTTGCTATGTTTGAGTAATCCTGCTAACAAAGCCTAAGGCTGCTTGCACACTTTTCTACAAGCTTACGATTTGTCTGATAGACATTTTGTCGGAAGAAAATCCGAAGCACTTCAGGTTCATCCGATCCGGTTTGGAACATCTGTTTCTTGCCATGTTTACTTATTGAAAATGAAAATGGCTGCTATATCTCTCTCTCTCTCTCTCTCTCTCTCTCTCTCATTTTTCTAAATTAGCTCTCTCTCTCTCTCTCTCTCTCTCTTCATACAGTGCGCTCCACAACTGTTCTCTTTTATTTTTCAAGTTTGGGAAGAATCAATGTTGTTTGCTGTAATTTTGCTAGCACGTGAGGGAGATAGGTATGTAAAACTTGAATACGGTTAATTAGAGAAACATTGTGTCAATGTTTCGTTGTCTACCGTAGCGAAAACTGTGAAAGTGATTTTCTGCTTATGGAAAAACAATGTTAAGACTGATTTAAAACAAATAAGGAGGGAAACCCACTCTAATTTCTGATAAGGAGAAAATCGCTTTCGCAGTTTTCGGAAGAGAATGAAACGTTGGTCCAATATATCTGTAATTAACCTTATTCAATTTTACATACTCATCCGCCCACCCCTTCCACACGTGCTAGCAAAATTATGGAGAAATACATGGATTCATTCTATTCCAAATTTGAAAAGGAAAAAGGAACATGAATTATGGATCACACTGTATAAACTCTCTTTGTCTCTCTCTCTCTCTACATATATATATATATATATATATATATATATTAGGGTGGTTCAATTTTTCGAAATTGTTTATTCTCATTAAGACACATCAACAATTTGTTCCATTTGCTATAAGGAGTTAATTTACAAAATTTTGTCTTCCTATTCCAAAATTTAGGGGTCCCCCAAAAATGACATTTTTTATCTTCACAGTCATTTTGAAATAACTCATTTATACAGATACACAAAACTTCGATAAGAAACATCACTATTTGCTTACAATTTTCTGCATTGTAGGCTGGGAGCATTACACTAACTTTCTTCAAGTTTAACTAGAATTGTTATATGGCAGTACAAAAGGGAAATAAAGAAAAAACCATTACAATTAAACGAAATCCTTAAGGCAGCTAATCTGAGGATGAATTTCGCATCTTTTAACATTTCACTTCAAACAAATAAAGACTTCTGGACAGATGGCATATCTTTACGCTGCTTTGCAACCAACTTTAGAAGGTACTGTTTCTGAGACTCATCCCTCGTTAGGCATTTGTTAAAATTAGTAGCAAGAGCAATCGCACGCTCAGCAGTGTCGTTGACAACCGTCATACCCTTGAGAGCATTCTTAAATTCCTGGTATGTGCCATCATCCTCCCATTTTGACGGATCCATCGCGAGAAAGGCGAGAGACTTCTCTTGGCTATTTGGAAGTATCGCATCAAAGACCCTTCTCGTTCTTTCGGTAGTAGTCGTGGAGGGCTGTCAGAGACAAGTTCTTCCTCTCTAACCTTTTGAGTCCTTTACGTTCTGGGGTGTCCAATTTTTCCACCATCTTCCTTTTATCTTGGTAAGAGATTCGTTCATCAAAAAAAGTAAGTCCCACTAACTCCTCCGAGAGAACCACAGATGTCTCTGAGGTGCATTTAAAGCCACTTTGGCACTGGCGCGATGTGACAGACCAGCTTCAAGGTCCTTCATGAAGTCAAAATCATTTTTCGGGGCGTAAGCAGCGATTGGTGCTTCATGCCAGTATAAACAGTAGAGAAGACTGACGTTTGTAACTGCCTTAAGTTCATTCGCCGTTAGTTTCAACTGCTTTCGAAAGAGGAATATCTTTATCATATAAATAGCTTTTCCCATCCACCTGGCATGGTGAAAAGCGCCAGGGGCTTTAATGCGAATTCCTGCTTCAGGCTGTTCACCCAAGAAAGCATACGAAACAATCAGCAATTCTTTGTAATCGTCACGTGGGTGGGCCGAAAATTCAATTGCATTCTCTAGGAAACACAGTGCTCGGGATTTCAGGTCTGCCAGATCCCCTGATACCGATAACCTTTCCCTCAGATTAGGATAATCGAGTGCAGAGCTCCAGTGATCGTGGTCAAGAGAATGCCATTGCTTCTTGAACCGAGAAAACAGGGAGATGTTTGGTCCCGTCGAAGGACCATATTCGTACTTGAAGACGTCGGACAAAATGACTTCCAAAACATGATGCCGGCAGGCCATCCACAGGAGCTCTCTACCCAACATCTGCTGAATTTTGATACAAGCCCCTTGCAAAAGGCCAGTATTTGATGCTATTGTGTCGAAAACAAGTCCCTTAAGCTGATCTTCTAAGCCATATTCTCGAATTGCCGAACAACAAGCCTCAGCTTGAACTATACCGGTGCTGTTAGGAATCTGCGGCACACCAATGAGGACTTCTATATTGTTTCCAGTAATTACCAAAGTAACCCTATGAATGTTACTACAATGTTGAACGTCAATGTGTGGTAGCATCTTTGTATCCCAGTGAAGTAGAAGTGGAACATCTGGGGGTATGGCACCACCAGCCATGGGAGACAAGGCATTCTTTCCTATTTCTTCCCTGTTGTTTCATGCGATGGCGTCGAATGGAACTTGTTGAAAGAGTTTTTCCTTTAATGTTTAAACATGTCGATTTAGCTACAGCTCCAATAGTTGCCATTGCTTTGCGATCGGATATATTAAAGCGGTCTAATACTGACGTTATATCTGGGGTCAAAAGTAAATGAGGAGAATTTCCAAGCTTTTTTATTCTTTTTGCCTGATTCGGAACCAGATATTGAGGATCATCAGTGTCTTCCATATCCGATAACGAAGAAGAAAGACCAACATGTGTAGAATCCAGAACTCAGCTAATCTTCTCGCTTTCCCTCTGACATTTCTCGCGTCTTTGTTTCTCAGCTACCTCTCTGAACCTCTTCGTAGACTGTTTCTTTGAAAGGAGATTGTCGACCCCTGCCATGAATGAAGAATCTCTATCTTCTCTTTGACTGAGAAGAAAATATTTGTCTTCTTTAATTTTAATCAATGATAGAGCGTCTTTGTGGGCAATGTCGAATATGTCCTGCAATGTCTTGAAACATAGCTTTTTTACCCTATCTGTATTGGAAACCCGTGTCCTGTGCTTCAGTAGGCCATCGTACTCATCAGTGAGAGCCAGGAGCTTTTTCTTCGAATAAGCCATCGAAGAAGCGGGAATATGTGCGGCTTCCCAGAAACTCATGACACGTACCAATGTCATTTTTGCAGCTTCTGCCTTGGTTACCTTTTCTATTCTATGATGATAAAAGTATTTACGAAGCACTTTGCCTCGAGCAGGTAGCCTAGCACCCATGATTTCATCACATGGATGACCAATGAGCCAAAACTCGTCTAATCTCCGCGTTGATGTAGCCATAATAACTTAACGTAATTGTAGATACCTAATAAACAAATACGAAAATAAGCAAATTTGCAGATTTTTTTTTTTTGCTAGCCGCTGCTAGAAGGCTTCACCTTCTATTTGGAAAGAAGATTGTAGGATTGTGGGAGTTTGCATAGGGAAGATGGGCTATGGGTTATTACTTTAATCTTCATACTTTATTTATTTATTCATCAGTTTTTATATAGGACATTATGAGTTTTTGCTCATAATCATATTGTGGGTGGTATATAGATCATAATAATGCGAGATGAAGGCGAGGTGCAGTTATACATAACACTTTGAGAACAATAAAGATGAATGCAGGTGAGTCTTCTTGTTCAGGGGCTGCTCTGAACATTGATGGAGACAGATGAAGCCCTGTTAGTACATTCATGATTACTGTGCAATAAATGATGGTGCTACGTGGTGAGGGGTGTCTGGTAAGTGACAGGCTGAAATGTATGCGTAATCTGGATGGTTTGGTGGCAATGTAAAGTGATATATCGTGAATAGTAGTAAGAGAGGTGGTTGAATGTAGGTACTGCGTTCTGGGTGTTTCGTGGTTCTTAATAATATCGTGAAATAGTAGGTGATTGCTTTTATATCGTTGGCTTATGTATTTCAGACGTAACGTTTGTAGGCGGAGTAGCAGGTGGGGAAAGGTGATGCGTTCATAAAGTTCGTTTGTCGGACCGGGTAGTTTGATGCGATAGGCGATTCTGAGAGCATGTCGTTCGAGTATTTCAAGCTTTTGATATATTTTGGGGTTTGCTGATATCCATGCGGTGAAACCGTAAGTCAATACAGGTCTAAGGAATGCTTTGTATGTATTTATGATGGTTGATCGTTTTAGTCCCCAGCTTGTGCCAGTAAGGCTTTTTAGAAGATTTAGTCGGTTTGTAGCTTTAGTGATGATCTTTAGTAGATGAGGTCGCCATGTTAGATGATGATCGAAAATGATGCCAAGGTATGTGACTTGATGAGAGGGACGGATTGGTTCATGAAGTACTTGAATGTGAAGTTGTTGTGGATTTCTTCGAATTGGGGATCAATTCTTTGGAGGAATAAAAACGATAGCCTGCGTCTTGCGAGAATTAATAGTGAGTCCCCACTTACTGCACCATGATGTGAAACTATTAATGGCTTCGTTGAGTGTGCGATTAATGTGCTGTATGGAGTTGCTAAGTACTAGGAAGGCAGTATCATCGGCGTATTGAAATGTGTGGATGTTGGGTGGTAGAGGTGGGAGATCAGCTACGAAAAGAAGATATAACAGAGGTGAAAGAGATGATCCTTGTGGAACTCCGCAATGGAGGAAGATTGGATGGGATAGTGTGTTGTTGATGGTGATATAGGCCAGGCGGTTGCTGAGGAAATTGAATATGAATCTAAGGTAAGTGATCGGGAGACGGAAAGCTTGAAGCTTGTAGATTAATGCCTGATGCCAGACTCTGTCGAAAGCTTTTTCAAGGTCAAATAACACTAGACAGGATGGCTTGGAAGTATTGTAGTGGTTGGTGATCATATTGGTGAGGCGAAGGAGATGATCGTTAATACTGAATGAGGGGCGGAAGCCAGCTTGATGAATAGGTAGAAGATCATACTTGGTGAGGTGGATATGTAACCTTTGTACTAGGATTTTTTCAAGGGTTTTGCTGAAGGTAGAAGTTAATTGGATTGGACGATATGAGGCTACAGTATTGGGTGGTTTCTGTGGTTTGGGAAACATAAGCGTTTTAGAGATTTTCCAGGGAAGTGGGATGTAGCCAGTGCGAAGGATGAAGGTGAAAATTGTAGCCAGAAGGTTCAGGAGGTTGTATGGTGCTTCTTTTAGGTGACGATATGTGATTTGATTGATTCCTGGTGCAGAGTTACGTTTATGTGTGATGGCATGAATGATTTCTTCGGAAGTGATTGGTGCAGTAAGTGGGTGATCGGGAAGTGGATGATCGATGTTTGGCTGTAGGTGAGGTGAGGTGAAGTCAATGCGGTCTGCTGGATGTCATCTGAGCGGATTGATGGGGATGTGTGGTGTGAAAATATCTTGAAGGTAATCAGCAAATGCATTGGCTTTGTCTTCATCAGAATGTAAGGCTTGATTTCCGTGCAGTAATGGGTATGCAGATTTACTAAATTTACCAGTGAGAGCATTGAAACGTTTCCAGTACTTTGTTGGATGCGAAGTGTCTGCTAATGAGTTGCATGTTTTTGTCCACTGTCTGAGTTTATAGGCTTTGGTATAGTTATGCACTGTGCGTTGGTACTGTCGGTGAAGACGAAGTGATTCTATGTTGCCGGTACGTTGATAGTCTTTAAACAGTGTACGTGATTGGGTTATTAATGGTAGATATTGAGGTGGAAGTTTTGGATGGTATGGATGAATGTTGCTTGTTGGTATGTATTTAGTGGTAGCCTGTGAAAGTATTGATGGATGATGGATGTCTTCTAGTGTGGAGTATAAATCAGTTTCAGTTGATGGAGGTGGGATGTGTGAAGTATGAGATTAGATGAAATCTTTATAGCCCTCCCAGTTGGCTTGGTCAAAACGAAGAACTGTTTGAGGGGGTGGATAATTTGTGTGTTTGGTGTGTTGATGTGTTTGTATGGTGAGTTTTATAGGCGCATGATCTCTTCCAAGTAGGTCTAATACGTCAATAGTGCTACGATTTGTGAGTGTGGTGGATGTGATGACGATATCCGGGGTGGTGTTGCTGATAGGTCGGTTTGGTTTTGGAATACGATGGATGGTGCTTGTTGTTTGTAGTTCAATGAAATCGATAAAATGAACTTTATCTTGAGCTGAGCGGCTATGAATATTGACGTCCGCCATAATGATGTAATGGCGAAAATTGTTTGATATATATGCGAAAAATGATGTGGGTATATTATGGCCTGGTCGTATATAGATAGTTGCAATAGTGATGTATATGGATTTATAGTAGATGGTGGTTATGAGATGTTCCGAGAGGTTGGGGATGTTTGTAGTGTGTTGTCGATGTGCTATGGATGGGGGAAAGCCGATTGCTACTCCACCGTTAGCTCTGAGTGCAGGTTGGTTGTTATCTTTGCTCAATAAGGTGTAGCCGGAGATTTTGCATGTGAGTTTTGGAGTGAGATATGTTTCGTTGAGAATGAAGGTGGGGATCTTTTCTTCTAATAGGAGTTGCGTGAAGAGCGGTTTGTTTTGTTTCAGCGAGCGAATATTGAGAAACAAAAATGATAAGTCCATGAACAATATTGATATGACTATTGATGAAATTGTGATGAACTTATACTGCGGTTTCCAATGCATTAGCGTGAAAATGAGCATATGGACCTGAATACGTAGCGTTGAAGTTTACGTTTAAGATTATTCTGGCTGCATGCTGGATTTGTTGTAATATGTGATAACGTTGAAATTGATGTATGTTTTGCATAGTTACGGTGACAAATGTAAGAAATTGCTCAATTGTAATTGGTTGGTACACAGAAGTTACTGGTGATGAAATTTGAGTTTGAGTTTCTGCGGTACGAATTGGTACGATAAGTTCTGGTTTTGTAGGTTCAGGTGCAGGTCTAGCTTTGCATTTATAACTAAAAGTGGGATGAGCTTCACCACAGGTTGTATATTTTGGAGGTTGTTGTAGGTTCGGACAGGATTTTGTGTGATGTGGTCCAGAGCAGAAACCGCATTTAGAATCATTAGTGCATTTTGAAGTTGGATGAGAGTTGTATACTTGACATTTTTCACAGCGGATTGGTAATGGAGGTGGTGAATGCGATGGTTCGACCCGATAACGTCTTTTGTAGATGTACGCTCCGTTGGCTAGCAAGTCATCGATTGTTTCTTGATGATTAGTGAGTACTCGAATCATGTATGTAGCTTCGCCTGTTCTAGATTTGATTCGGAGACATTTGATGATAGTATGGCCTTCTTGTTTGAGTTCAGTCTCAGCTTCGGTATCTGTCACTGTAGGTTCTACTCCTCGGATAACTACAGAGAGTGTCGGTTGTTTGCGTTGAGGTGGAGGCTGCTTTGATGATTTGTTGGTGAGGCAAGTGAGATTTGCTGTTTTTCCAAAGATTTCAAAACTATGGCGATTACGGATTTTGCTAGCAAGATTTTGATCTTGACACTTTATGATGATGCCATTTCGGGTCGGAATGATGCGTGTGATGATCTCTCGTGAAAGATATTTCGTGATTTGTTGCAGTAACAGCTTTGTATTTCTGAAAATTTGCAGAAACAATATTACCAATATATTTATACTGCAAACCTTTCTTTCTGTGAGTACTTCTGTTCACAAACTTCCATTGCACATTACGGAATTATAGTTGAGGAATTCGCGGGCTGAATGTGGTTGTACTAATAAAATACAAACACTTTTTATCAGAAGCGACAAGATTAATTGCTCCTAAAAATATTCAGTAATAAAATGCCACCTTTGTTAGTGCTGACATCTATATTCAACATTTTCAATTTCATAAACATGAAAGAAATAATAATTTTAAAGACCAACTAAAGTAAACATTTTGGGGGAGTTCTAAATTATGCATAATCATGTTCATATTTTGAACATATGTTCTTATCATCAAATGAAAGTAAGGCACAGTGTGTCTCGTTTTGTAGCTGACACTTTTCGAAAACCCTATTGCTGATGAACCACCCTAATATATATATATATATATATATATATATATATATATATATATATATATATATTGTTTACAA
>JAGDQP010030858.1:0-22307 GCA_022664845.1 Lepisma saccharinum | reverse complement strand
CATTGAAGAGATAAAATAAACACGCGTGTGTACGAGACATCATATGTAAACCGATGCAAGGCAAAACGTAGAAAGTTTTCCATACGATGTCACAAGCTTAAATAGTTCAATCTGTCTATTCTACACAAGCAAACAAAATGCGTGCAAGAGAATGATGAATCCGAGCTGAGTCGGAACGTACGAACATGTACCTATAGTAGAATACTCGAAAAATGGTATTTGTACATTCTAGCAACTCTGATTTTGAACTCGACAATCGGACATTGGATGTTTTGCGTCCTAGTTTGTACGAACGCTGTATTGTGTATTCTCCAGTATATGAGAATTGACGCTCGTTACCCTGTGTCACGTACCAGTGGTATTTTGGTCAAGGTGGCGGATTCGATTACGATTGCAATTCTGTCCGTTGCACGAGTGTGAACGGAGAGGGTAAGATTATAGTTGAAAATGCAGAATTTGTCATTAGGACGTTATTTGTATGTGATGGAGTGTCAATGCCAAATCATCGTCTCATCACCTAACCCGTAATTAAAGACTGTGGTCGCTACCCTCCTCTCCCCTGCTCCGGAAGACTCCTCACCGAAGTGACGTCCTCCCTCATGTTGCGAGCTTCGGTCATAGGTCTTGTCCACAAAATTAAAATCAAAATAACTTGTATTGTCCCGTCTTGCAGACGACTGTAAACAACCTACCGCTTTGCTCCTTGATGAGATAGCGCCTTGCAACGGATATCTGATAAAGCTTCAGGTTGTACAATCCTACAAGGAGACGCGTGGTACTGTAATCACCACATCAGTCATCACCCGTCAGTGACCATCGTTCTCGTGACAGCGTGAGTTGTTGCAAGTTCAATAGGGTATTCATTTCGCGAACAGGCAGATATGCTTGTGACATACGGAAGAGCTGATTGTAATGGTAGGGAGGCAGCACACTTATACCAAGAGATGTTTCCCAATAGACAACAGCCATCATACCACATTTGCTGCAGTTTACCAGCGATTGAGTGAGAGAGGAAATCTAGAACCCGTACCTCTTATCCTGGCACGACAACATTTCGTACGCACACCTGA
Organism: Lepisma saccharinum; assembly: GCA_022664845.1. Lineage (NCBI taxonomy): Eukaryota > Metazoa > Arthropoda > Insecta > Zygentoma > Lepismatidae > Lepisma > Lepisma saccharinum. Next base: position 21,237 of record JAGDQP010030858.1, on the reverse strand, counting down.
CGTGGAAGAAGCTAATCTCCATGACGTTGAAAGGGATCCCAGTATGAGTTCACGGCTTGTGGCTCGTGAACACGGTGTTAGTCATGTTATAGTGTTAGACGTACTGCATGAGAGCGGCATGTACCCATACCACGTGCAACGTGTGCAGAGTCTTACACCACGTGATTTTGGTCCACGTGCAATGTTTTGTCGCTGGTTCCAGGAACAAGCATTAAACAATGACTTTGTATCACGCATGATGTTCACCGATGAAGCTATATTTGGTCGGGATGGCATAACGAACTTCCATAACACGCACCTATGGGCTGAGGTGAATCCGCATGGACTTGTTCAAGGTAACCACCAGTACCAATTTCGTATTAATGTTTGGGCCGATTTTGATTGATTGTCTGATCGGGCCATACGTTATAGCGCAGTATCTCTGTGGTGCAACGTACCTACATTTTCTAGAAGACGTATTGCCTGTCCTGGAAGATACATAATTGGACGTACGAAGACAAATGTGGTTCATGCATGATGGGGCTCCAGCGCACTTCAGCTTGCCTGTCCGCCAATATTTGGACCGTGACTTTCCTGGACGATGGGTTGGTCGCGGTGGTCCTCAACCATGGCCCACACGATCACCTGATCTCAACCCCATAGACTTTTATTTGTGGGGATATCTCAAAACGCTGGTATACTCAGAACCAGTTAATGATATAATGCAGCTGCAGCAACGCGTATTTGATACCTGTGACAGTATTCGCAGGGAAGCCGGAACGTTCGCACGGGTACGCCAGTCGGTCCTCCGGCGTGTTGCCGCCTGCGGAGCGTCAGGTGGAGGATACTTTGAACATCTGTTCTGAGCAATATGAAGGTACGTACGCTAGATTTCATTATTGTTTTCCACAGACAGTTTGCGTCTTCCATTACCCTTTTCATTACACTTCAGTGTCACAAGTGCATGGTGAACTGTGTCTTCTGGTTGTTAGAACGGATAACCCTCAGCAGGGTGTTCCAGTATAACGGTAAGTGACAATGTCAACGCCTACCTCTCCGATTGTTCGTCACACAATGTCTTCCAGCGACATTTACTGATGATACGCGCACTTCGTTGGACTCCAAGGACAGGTGAGACAACATTGTTCTTCAACAGCAGCACTACCTTGGACTGCAACTGCTCAATCGATTGTGCCTTTATCTACAAACCCTTATTCCCAAAATTACTGACCATTCGTCCAACGATTCAGCAACACACCTCGATTCGTTATTTAATAGGTCACACTTGTTCTTCCTCATTTAGACTTATCATAGAATACGTGATTATGCATTAGATTGATTCATGTATCGTAGTTTATGTACTAGAATTGCCTATACCCATCCACACTCTAGGTCAGTCCGAGTCATTGTGATCGTTAATGCATTCCAACACCCCTAACTACTTTTACGATATTGCCAAGTGTTTCTTCCAACAACATACTGAGCTACACATTGCTTCATACACTCACTACATTCTCCCATTGCTGCGGACGGCAATGGCCACAACTCCAGCTACAAAGTTACTCCTGGACGTTTATGACGTAGCTAGAATTCGTCATGCCCGTTAACGCACTTTTTCTTATGTAGAACGGGACGGGCGTAAGCCATAGTGCTATTACCGCCCATATAATTAATTTTATCTTTTTATCTTATCTTATGTAGAATAAACAGATTGAACTATTTAAGCTTGTGACATCGTATGGAAAACTTTGTACGTTTTGCCTTGCATCGGTTTACATATGATGTCTCGTACACATGCGTGTTTATTTTATCTCTTCAATGTCATACTTCTTTGGCTGTTGTATTACATTGCTTTCTTTCTACTAATCAGCCGAACGTGCCTCTTCATTAACTAATACCCTCCGTCTATCCTTTGCATGCTATTCCGCTTTAATCATACACCTGATTCTTTCCCAGGCGGGCTTCAATGCAAGACTGCTGTGACATCACGGACGCCTGATAGAACTGACCACTCGACCAACGAGGACGTCTTTTTTACTACACTGCAGCTGTTGAGATGCGTACTCACCACCATCCGACTGGATACTCCTTGTCTCTCTCATTGCTAATAAATAAGCCAAACGCTCATTGAGTGTCTTTAATTATCCCCCTGTCTGATATGCAACCACGCATTATTTTACAAAACTGGTCATAACATTAATTCTCGTTGAGATATCGATGTGCCGGCAATGAATTATTGTTACCTGTTGGCAACTCATCCCATTTGTGGTCCTTTCGACCCATCTTTACTTGGAAGACTTTCAGGGAATGCCCTACTTCCTTTGGGGAATCGCTTGCAGCCTGCTTGTAGCATTTTCCAATATGCATTTTTGGATAGCCCGGGTGTGACTTCCTCTAATTTACTCTCAACCGCCTACTCTCTGATTTTCCATCTTCGCAATAATCTGCTCTGAAAATATGTAAAGTTCCAATCGGAGCAAAGATTTCTTTAGAACATATTCGACTTTATATAAATCAAAATTAATTTCTGATTATAAAACGCCGAAACATTCACTTTATGTGCTCGAAGGCACCGAACTCAATAGATTAGGTTTGTTTCCATACATTGGAACTGTCTGAACGAAAATGTCAACAAATCTTATAGCACTACTACAATTTAGATATATGAAGTTGTACATTACAGAATTTTCAAAGTGTTTACAAAATTGTGCAGTAGGCAAGATTCAAACATTCATCTCGTTAATTTTGAAATTTAAAATCATATTATGAATAAGATTCGGACGTATTAGTAATATAAGTCAACATAATAAAGACACTCATAAGATTTGGAAGGGCGTGGGGAGTACAACAGACTCCTCACGCCGGAACCCAAAGATTACAACAAAGGTTAAAAAAAATATTATCAAGTTTTATCAAAAAGCAAACAGCAAATCGGAGTACACGGGCAATTTCGCTATGAAACATCTTTACGAAATATTTACGAGACCAGTACTTAGTATCTAAACCAAAATAATTTTCACATGGCGTAATTCTCGAGAGTTAAATAATTCTCGAGAAATATTTCGCTTACATTGTGGCCTTTGGAAACTTAGCCAGTGCCTTCTTGCCTACCTTTAGCCCGACATTGTAATCGAAATCACATTATCAAAATGAAAATTCATAACTTGAATAAGTATTTACAATAAAATAATTTGGAAAATATTTACAAAAATGAAGCCTGAGATAGAGGCTAAATCACAACATCGCAAAATTTCAATAAATTAATTAAAATAAATAGAATCGACAAAGTTATTATTTCCCCCTCCCCTCTGATTCTTTACCCTCTTGTTTCTTTAGGAAGCCCCTTACCTACTCCTACTACCTACGAACTTTCTTCTCCATTTGAAGTTTTCTCCGACCCATCAACCCATCTCGCCTCCTTAACCTTGCCACACTGTTACCCAGTATCAGTTTGTAACATGGCTTCTTGTTAGCACGAATCCGCTCTGTCTATTCTCTTTCCTACCATGTGAAAACACCTTTGCGAAACTTTGCCGCTTTTCTGTTGTGTTTGTGAAGTTCCTGTACGTCTGTCTTAGTATTCTACTATAAGTATCTTTATTTTTATACCTTCTTCACCACCTTATATATTTTTTATTTATGTATTTTACTTATATATTATTATTTACCCCTCCCCTCTGATTTTATATCCTCTTATTCCTTTAGGAAGCCCCTTGCCTACTAATAGTAACCTCCGCACTTTTTTCTCAATTTAGGGTTTGTCTACGACACATCTAGTCATTTTCCGCCTCCATAATCTGGCCACATTGTTACCCAGCATCGTTGGAACATGGCGTGACAAGTCGGATCTTACGCACACTTAACATCGTCCTCTTGGTTCAGAAATGCGAAACATAGTCCTTCGGCACCTTACGTTCCGGTACAAAACACACTTCTTATCACCTGTGACAATGCTTAACAACCGGTCATGTTTGTACCGGAAAAGTAAGGAAATACCGATCGCGACACGCACCTCCTGTTGAGTTGCATTCAGCTGGTGAGGAACCCAACGTTTGAACTTTGTGGTTAAACCCAGAGATTCGAGCCGTCTTTCAACTGTTGTCCTGTGTACCTGAAAGGTTTTCGCTGATTCCTCTACGGTTGGCTGTTTCGTATGGCTTGGTCGAGATCCTCTTCGGAAAACACTAATGAACGTCCAGACCGTGATTGATCTTTCCTGACAGTTTGTCTCTCTGTCCCCGAATTTTCGAAACAACCGACACGTACTATCGTCAACTGCATCTTAACCATACATTTGCCGAATATTTCGGTAGGCTGCGGCAGGTTTACTGCCTTTTTCGAACTAAAAAGTAAGCAGTGTCTTATGTGCTCCTAATCGGCCTCCATTTCACCGACACGATACGCTGTTTCTGTCTACTGATCCACTCACTGCTTGTACCTGTGATTGCTCTAATGTTCTCACGCTTACGTGGTTAACGTTTCACGAAATGGAACCGCCATCTGTGAGATCTGTACTCCGCTAACCTGTGACATTTTAAAATGGGAAGAAGTTTTGCACTTACCCAATACATACACACGCAACGCAAGTAACATATTTAAATTACAATTGAAAACATATTCTGTGCGCATGATCACAAGTTCAATTTCCGCCGGAATCATTTGAACGGATTTGTTCAGATCCCACTTTACCAAACACGGTAGGTTCTGTTGTTAGAAGCTCATCAGATCGGTTAAGACGTTAATAACATTTCAAATAATTCAAATCCTGACGACGCTACATGTGGGGTAGCGAAATTGTTGGCATATTTGACTACTGCATTTCCGAATGCGGTTATTTATCTTAGTTTGATTTCTTTAAATACATTATCTCGAAAATTATTCGAGAAATCGAAAAACGTATTTAATATTAGTAATCAGGGAAACATTTTCAATGCGAACCACCCTTTACTTGCTGTCAGGTTCTAATAATCAAGGAGTCCCATTATTTTGGTGTTCATTGAACAGTAGCACAGAAAAATAAACAAAATATCCTTATAATTTATTATAAATTATTTACAAAAATATTCTGCTATGAATGCAATTCCACTTTTGAAAAGTCGAGCAAGACGTCCATCAAACATACTTTGCACTGATACAAATACTCAAAGATTAACTTGTCCCTCGCTTCTAATCGGTAATCGCAGCTTCTGGCCCCAGATTTTGTTGCAGTTGGAGAAGACACTTTATTTTTTACAACAAGGTTAAGGAGCAAGCAAGTCTGGAGAAACTAGACACAAATTATATATAAAGATAACGTCCAGGCAGCAAGTCAGTGGTAATTTCAGTTTGCCGTTTCTTCCAGCCACCTCAGGGGCTGCCTGTCAACATTCATTACATTTAGCCCTATACATACAAATTCTACAGGACAACGGAATATATTTACAGCCAACAGAATGGGGTTGGAAAACTTTTTTCAATATTAGCTGCAACGACAACTGCTCCAGAGAACCTCCTAGGGGTAGTTATGTGAAATTGTAAAACAGCGTGTAAGAGAAACTGCAACTGTAAAAGAAGTGGCGTGTGAGTGTACTTCCATGTTTGCTCAGTGTGTAGGCTATGGACGCAGTAATACTTTCTCTATTAGAGAAAGCTCTGAATATGATGATCCTCATGCTGTGCCAGACAGAGATGCTCTGAAGAAGAAAATACGATGAGATTGATGACATTACTTTATCCCCAGCAGAGCATAAGCGTGTGAATTGAACATTGAGAGACAGTAATGCTACCGAGTAAAATATAGTGCTAGATATATATTATTTCATTTCAATCATAAATGGCTTAAAATATCAAACAGCGCCACTCAGAATGCCAATAGCCACTTGGCGTAATCCCACACATATTTCTCCGATGGCTCGACTTCTTTATTTTGAATGTCTTCTTTCTTCAAACTTTTCAATACGACGTACGTTTTCTTAATGGCAGGAGAAGCCGAAACTTGATTTTTGAGAACTTTTTACTTCTATAGATTATGACTTAATCGTACGGAATATATTTTAATGGGTCAGTTTTTACAATAGCCCGAGAGTTTCCCCACAGCGCAGTCGCTCTCCTGTATAGCTCAAACTATGACATTTGCGGCTATATTACGCAACTGTAAGACCATAAATTGCAACAATATATATATTACAACGCGAACACAAAAAAAGAACCCAGAACAAATTCGTAGAAGATAATCTTGGTCTCGACCCATGGGGAACACCATACACGATTGTGATGAGTACAATAAAGACGAAGGGCACCCTAAACACCTTGAAAAACGATAATGGGCAGTATACTACCAGTTGGAGGATACCACAGAGTTACTCTTCGTAAAATTGTTTCCCGATGATTTAGAAAATGAGGATAATGAGCAGAATATACTCACGAGGGAAGCATCCATGACCTACAACAATGAGCAAGAGGAAGAAAATAATGAAGAGCTCATCGTTACACACTGGGACGTTGAACAAGCTATAAAAAGTCTTTAAAATCGAAAGGCTCCAGGCCCAGACGATATGAAGAGCGAAATCTATAAAGAAAACAAAGATATCTGGACGCTATACCTCGTAAGACTTTTTCGCGAATGCTTAGAACAAGGCATCTTCCTCAACTCGTGGAAGAAGGCAAAGCTGGTTATACTCTTGAAAGGTGAGGATAAGGATAGAACAAACCCTAAGTCATATAGACCTATCTGCCTGCTAAACGTCGTAAGCAAAATATTCGAAAAAGTAATCGCAGGGAAGATAAATAATAAAAGGTCAAATATTAATGAATGCAAATTACAATTTGGTTTTAGGAAAAAAATTCTACTGAAGACGCCATCAACGAGCTATGTAACAAAATTCAGAATGATGAGTGTAAATATACTATAAGAATATTCTTTGACATAGCGGAGGCGTTCGACAACCTGTGGTGGCCAGCTCTAATGAGTGAGATAAAAATCTAAAAATCCACACAAAAATTTGGAAAGTGTGGGTAAAAAACCGACAAGAGTATGTCCTCAGGGGTCGATCCTAGGGCCGATCTCCTGGGACCTAACCTTCCAGCCATGTCTGGAGATGCTGAATGAACTGAAAGAGGTAGAACGGGTGGTAGGGTTTGCAGACGAACTGGCGGTGGTAATAAAAGGAAACAGCAGATTGGAAATAGAAAGGAAATCTAACGTAGTCACAAGAAAAATGGCGTCATGGTGCAGTAATAATAAATTAACAGTCTCAGCAGAGAAAACAAAATTTTTACTATTTAAAGGAAAACTTAATCTTAACAGAGGACCCATAATAAAAATTAAGAATAAAACAATTAAGAGAGTACAAACTTTTAAATATTTAGGACTAACACTTGAGGAAAGATTAAACTTCACAAAAAACACCGAACTGATATCAAGCAAAGCAATCAAAATAGCACATAAACTAGTAAACATTGCGACAAAAGAACTAAAAATACCGATCAAAATTGTTAAGCTGTACCACGACGTCATCATAAGATCTTTAAATCGGAAACGCCGCCAGTGTCTGAAGCCACCGGATGGACGATGTTAGACAAAGTCATACAATCAACCGCGATCAGGGCACCTTCTGATAAGACTCTCATAAGCATACAGAACAACGCCGGTGGAGGCACTCCAGGTGGCTACTGCAACCCTACCATTGCACCTTCAAGTCAAAAAGCTAGGTGCTATGTATTGGATCAAAAAGACAAATAAGGAGAAAGTCACTAGGATACTACATGCTCCTGTGGACAACAAGCAGAATGTGCAGGAAATACTAACCAATGCATGGCAGCATCTATGGCAAGAATGCCCGAAAGCTAGAAGATTATATAGTATAATACCGGACGTGGCTGGCAGGATGGAGCCCGACGTGGAGATTACGGGAGGATTGCTATACATCCTCACAGGACATGGCCCATTCAGGCAGAAACTAAAGGATATGAATATAGTCGAGGATAACCTGTGTCGCGCCTGTGGTTCGGTCGCTACCCCGGAACACGTAATGCTAAAATCCGAAAAAGCAGAAAACCTGGTTGGCAAACAAAGAACTCTCATGGAGGATATGGAAATTGCAGAAGTTCTGAGAACACCAGAACTGGAGATTGTCCTCCAAGATAACCCAAAAAGTAACAGAGTATCAGAAGAAAATTTATATCCGGAGGCGACCGAGGCCAGGCGCGGTGAAGACCAGATGCTGACCAATAGAAAACAGGTTGGGGAGCTGATACCGCATGCAGGGAAACGTGACGCGGACCTCGCGAGCGAGACGTGTGCGCGGCCGGCTCAATGAGCGCGAACTTCGCTATCAGGAGGCGGGATGGAACAATCCAAAACTGAATAACATAACCTAAGCAAACTGAAAATAAACCAATACCTAAACTCCATCAAAAAAGGAAAAAATAAAAATATAGCTAAACCAATAATAGTGTATAAAATCAAAATCAGCAAATATGAGTAAAAGTGAGTGAGTGTGTGACCGCTGGAAACCAGCGGTGTTCTGGTGGGTGCCTTGCTGAAGGAACCTGGCAGCAAGAGACGCTCAAGTTGTAGTGTGCGTGTGTGTGTGTGGTGACGGGAGGCCAAATAAGATAGAAGATAAAAACAAGAAACCGAAAAAATAAAAACAAACTAAATGTGAGTGACCTGGAATCCGGGACACAAGCATGAAAGCATTCTTAAATATACTAGCCATTAAGTGTTGTGTGGGTGATGTAAATGTGATTTGAGGAACAAGACCAACTGCGTGAGTATAAGAGGAAGGGAACCAGGAATGGAAAGACAGAACGGCCCAGCAAAAACTTTGTGAGAAAATACCAGTAATACTTACGTTGCAGTCCAGCTTCATTTCTCTCTCCCTTTTTTCTTATCGTTTCAGAAAAAAAGAAGCCATCTTGAGTCGACGTCTATGTTGTGCTATCCTTGCGTGTGTGTGTGTTGTTTTATATGTTAAATGTTTTTTTTGTATAAAATAGCAAATAAAAGATAATGGTAGGGCATCCTCCAAGAAAAGTTCCAAAATTAGAAACAAAGACCAGGAGAACATTCTGGACGCCTGGTCTAAAGACCGTCCCGCACCATCCGAAGTCAAAACTGAGGGAACAAAGGAGCTTCTGGGACTGTCGGAACAACGGCAATCCCACAATCTCTAGGGACTGCCTGTCCCAAAATGGGAAGAGCGAACAACTGCTCGTGCTGCGCGCCCTTGAAAGTGCACAACCCATTTTGTGCAAAGAATGCATAGAGACAGGGGTGGAAGGTGGTTCCGAAAACGAAAAAAAATAAATGAAATTACATTAAAGCTCACGGATTTTTTAGAATTTTTATTTAATTATTTTTCACATATTCGGCCTCAGCCAACGCAATTTCAATTAACAACGAGCATAATCTCCAAGTTTATCCTAAAACTAGCTAAAGTACCCACCCGTTGGTGCGGGTTGAATAAATTATGTTGACAAAAGTCATTAGTACACTCACCAATACTTACGTTCCCGTGGTGGGCTGCGCCCTCAACTTGGGGAGTTTTATCGTAACCAAACTCTCCGTGGGGGGGGGGGAGCTCCACCCCATGGGGAAGATGATTTACAGATGTTACTACCACTACTACTAATAATAATACTGCAAATACTACTACAATGCTTTAAAACATTAATTCTAAATATTTTTATTTACAACAATCCAAATTTAAATCTAAAAATTATAAACTAATTTATTTATTCCTGATTGTTGTTTTAACTTAAAAATTGAAAACAAATATTCTGTGTACATGATCACAAGTTCAATTCCCGCCGGAATCTTTTGAACCTACTTGTTGAGATCCCACTTTACCAAAAACTGTAGGTCCTGTTCAGTTCTTCAATTCTTCAGTTCTTCACGCGGTGGAAGGGGGGGGGGGAGAGGTTCAGTTCTTGGAACGCTGCTTCCGGGGAAGGAATGGGAGGAGATTTTTCTCCCTTAAATGCTGTTTTCCTTATTGTTGTTTGTCTTTTTTTTTTATTTTTGGTTGTTCCTTAAGGCTTTATTAATTTGACAGATAATTCATGATGTGGTTATTGTTATCTCGTATGTAATATGTAATAAGTTAGTTTAAATATTTAAAAAATTTGAAACAATGTATTTATTGGATTGTTATAACAATGAAAATACTGTTTTTATTAATTAGTTTGCGACACAGTCACTTCCGGTTAATAATAATATGTCTGAAGTTCAAGTTAGCCTATTATCTGATGATCTGACCAGAAAAATCATTGCAATCAGTTAAGCCGTTTTGGCGTGATGACAAGACAAACATCGTAACATTTATTATTTTTATATAGAAATTATGCAAAAAGGGATACTTCTACAGAAAAAGTTATAATAACTTTGTACATTGCCCATAATATTAGAATTATAACAAGAAAGAAGGACACTTCTACGTTGAATGGCTTAGGATTTATGCGTAACAAAGTAAGCTGAAGTGTGCAATCCGAGATGGCGGATTATTTTCTCAAAATGGCGGTAAACTTGCGAAGGATTTTTGTTTTTCTTCATGGAGATACTCCGAATGGTCTGCTTAACACACTTTCCCACTTGTCCTTCTTTGTTATTTTCGATGTCTGGGTGTTCAAGTTTAAATTTGAATCTGAATTTTTATATTTGGCCTCCAAGCATCTTGGCACAGGCCGCCAATTCGTGAATTTTCATTATTCACTTTCCTGCATTGAGCTCAAAGCATGATATTTGTAGCTACTTTACGCAACTGTAAGATCATACATTGGACCAACATAAACATCATTTTTAATTTTATAAAATTTTCTACAACTTTTATTCGATCAGTTTTTTTCATATTCTGGCTCAGCGAACGTGTATTGTGTAAAAAGAATGTTTTAATTAGCAAGGGGAATAATGTTTAAGTTTATCCTAAAATTATGCAAAAAAGGCTAGTTCTAGAAAAGAAGTTATGGTAACCTTTAACACTGCCCACAACGTAAGAGTTATAACAAAAACAGAACGACATTTGTACGTTGAGTGGTTTAGGAGTTATGCGTAATAAACTAAGCAAAAGTGTAGAATCCAAGATGGCGGATTGTTTTGAAAATGGCAAAAGTCCAAAACGGTATTATTTTTTTAGATTTTCTTGCGGATACTCGGGAAGGTGCACTTAACATTTTACCATTTCTTCCGCTTTGTTATTTTCGATGTCTGGGTGTTGAAGTTTAAATTTGTATCTCAACTCGTGAATTTCCATTATACACTTTTTTATGTCGAGCTAAAACATTTGGTGCTAAATTACGCAACTATAAGATCATACATTGGAATAGTATATACATCATTTTAAAATTTATATGATTTATTTCCAACAACTTTTATTCGAACAATTTATCCATATTCTGGCTCTGTAAACGCGTATTTTGTAAACAAAAAATATTTTAATTAGCAAGGGGAATAATTTTTAATTTTATTCTGAAATTATGTAAAAGGAGCCACTTCTAGAGAAGAAGTTATGATAACCTTTCACACTGCCCACAATGTTAGAATTATAACAAAAAAAGAACGACACTTCTACGTTGAGTGGTTTAGGAGTTATGCGTAATATACGAATAAGAGAACATTCCCAACTGATCAATTGATATTAACATGAAATATTTCTTATTGTTTTTATTCGAACGTAATGTTCGAACGTTTGTTAATGCATCTCAATGTTAATGTTTGTTTATTCGAACAAATACCGTAAATAACATTAAAAGACCCACGATCTGCCACTTTTTTTAATGTAATAAGTATTTGAAATTTTGAAATTGGTCCAATTTGCAGTAAACAAGAAGTCGAAGTACAGTCTTGTTGTTCACAAACAACCAAAGTAAATGATGTGTCGTAGTACATTAATGTATATTGGTGGGAAATGGCTATATTTTGGTGACAATGATCAACGTAGTCGCCATCTTGAAATCCGCTATATTGGATAGCGGTCAATATTTTCAAATATAAAGTGGATCATGTGGCATATCAAACTACACGAAAATGTATCCAGAAGGTCATCACCGTTGTTAGCTTCGACGTATCTCTTACGGTGTTGGAGTTATCTTCACCGAAAGTTTGCCAATGGATAGATGAACAGCGACCCCCTCCTCCCCAGCACAGTCGTTTAGTTCACAAACCGACAAGGAAATGAAGTAACGTAATACACAAATGTAGAATAATGGAAAATGACTAATTATAATTATTGTGGTACGAAATTTGAAGTTTGTACGAAGAAGTCCTGAATTTGCAAACGTTGGTAAAATTATTTAATATTACAGGGCTTAAGTATACAGCAGCAAACTTTTAGTGAAGATAACTAGAACACCGTAGGAGATATGTCAAATCTAATACCTGTAATGACTTTCTGGGTACATTCTCGTGTTGTTTGATATGTTATATGACCCACTTGCTATTAGAAACTATTGACCTCCATCCAATATGGTGGATTTTAAGATGGAATTTAAGATCACTGTCACGAAAATGTAGCCATTTCCCACCATTATACATTTGTGTACTACAATACCGTAATGATCTTTTGTCGGTTACTATTAATTTATCCGTAAAGATGTGATAGCACGTATGTTTCAGGATAGATCTTAGGTAGAGTCCTTCCGACGATAGAATCGATGTTATAGTGGTTATATAATAAGAGCAATAGACACTTGTAGACTTTTATCCGATACCAATTTCATTACAAAAGTCCAAATAAATATGCGATATACAAAGACAGTTACTAAAATAAGGGCACGGAACTTGGGCTTCGCAATGAATTGTCTGTGGTTTACCTCTTATGTATTGACTTATACGACTAGGTCTTTTTGGAGTAGATAGACATACTGAGAGGATCTAACTCCAAACCAAGTTAGATATAATAGGTGTACCAACTCCAATCCAAGTCGGAGGTAAAGGTAGGACTCTGACTCCAGACTAAGTCAGAGGGGAAGAGGTGACCACTAGTCGAAATAAGTTAGTGATACTTTGTAGGCTCCTGATGGGTCTTTTATAATCCTTTCTGGTAGGGGTGTTTACAGCACCTCCAAGTCTCACCGCTTGGAGTCGGCGTCGTCTGCTTCTTAAACTGATTATGTTGCATTATTATACTCCTCTCTGTTTATGTGGATTGTTTATTATGATTTGTGTTGTCACACTAACCTAGTAATCCACTTCCCATTACACTCCGCCCTTTATTCCAGGGATTAGCTTATGTTCGGGAAGGTAATTCACAGGGACTTTTCACTTAAGAAAATCATATACTTTTATTTACACTATATATAAAAAATTGATTATGATAGTTTTACTGTGGCGTTAACTTGCTCAAAGCAGGGTCAGTTCCTTTGACGCCATCCCCCTGAGTGAGGTTAAGCCCTTTTCTCTTGTATTGAACTTAAAAAACATACACTAAATCACTAATGGTGTAGGATTTATGGTTATCACTTTTGGTGGGTTCGATGCACTGGCTGCTTGTAGTGGGTCTTACTCCGGATGTGTTGGGGTTCCTGTTGGCTGTTGTGGGGGTTGGATTCACTATTGCTGTGGAAGGGCTTGGTGAAGATGTCAATCTTGATTTCCTCCTCTTCCACTGGATCTTGTTTTATTTGGTGCTTTGCTTATGGAGTGGAGCGTTGCTTGTTGACTCTTTACAGTATATACACAATTAATATAATATTTACGATAATTAGAATAATTAGGAGCACAATAAGAGTGATTATCGGTATCAGCTGGAACACACAAAAGAGGTTATTATGAATTTTGTTTAACTTTCATCTGTCGATATAAGCAATATAAACTTATAGATAACGCTGTTATTAACACTAGGATAATTATCACTACTATTACGGTCGTCCGTGTCACCATGGGTTGCAAATGAAAGTCTTGAAATTTGATGGGAAGATTGTTCTTACCATGTTTTAATAAATTATCTAAGTTGTCAATCGTCTTTTGCAGAGTTTGAAGAGGGGAATGGAAATTTGTTTTATAATTTTGGGGTAATTTATAATGCCTTATTTCAAGTTCACGTATATGTCTAGTTGCTAGTTTCAAGTTATTTGTAGAAATTACGTTAAATTCCTGATACGAAAAATAATATGTATATGGAATTGTTTTATTATTCTGAATGTTTATTTCTGCATGGCCCTTCATTAATTTAACATCGTTTCTAGTTGCGATATGTAAACCTGAAGGCATGTAAATATAAAATTCCTCCTGGGTTGATAGTTCTGGCTTGATTTGGCATGTTTAAGTTTTATTTTGAAAAATTATCTCATATAAACAGTCCTTTTTTTGTGTTTTCGACTGTGATTGTACTTTGCAAATCGTAAACACTTTTTGTTTATTGCATATCGACAAAACGATTTCAAATACAGAATGCTCTGTTCTTATTGCGTATTCAGGTAATGCTAACCGCAGACGAGCAGATTTAGTCCTAAAGCCATTATTGCATATCTTATTAAAAATAAAGTTTTCTTTTGGCTTATCACAGGTATTTGTATAATTATATCCAAATTTGCTGTTGCAGTGTCATAATTAAGTAGGAAACTTTTTGATGTTTGGTAAAATATTCCAATGTCGTCTTGCATTATAGTACTTCGTAATTCTAGGTTAGTACTGATGATTCCTTTTGCTAATGCTGGTTTTATGAGTACATCTGTGACAATATTTCCGAGAATACTATTCACGATATCATTAAAATGTTGTTCGATAACTTGGAAATTCAGCAGTGTTATAAGAAATCGTTCGTTAGTTGCTACAGAACAAAGTGTTTAAAACGAATTCCTGTATTTACCGCTACTACTACTACTAAAGTAATTGCAGTGGAAGTATTGACATTTGTAAATCGTAATAATAATATTTTAATATATTCCTAATTCGTTCTGGCCTATATTAGAATATGGAGTAGAAGACACCTTTTACATGCATTATAGCCGGCCCCACGGCGTGCGGGAAATCATATTTTGTCAAAACATTTATTGATCACTACAGTAATGTATTTAAAAATATAATATGGTGTTATGGTGAGTGGCAGCCTTTATACGAGACTTTACCGGCGTGCACCTTCAAAAAGGGTTTACCATGTATAGATGATTTTTCCGCGGGCACAGACCCCAACTTATTATAATTGACGATTTAATGCGTGAGGGTCATGGTCAGATTGTTGATTTCTTCACGAAGGGTAGTCACCATCGTAATCTAAGTGTTGTGTTTATTACTCAGAATATCTTCCACCAGGCCAGAGGTATACGAGATATTTCCTTAAACAGTCACTACATGCTGTTTTAAAAAACCCAGAGATCGGGCTCAAATTAATTATCTAGCCCGCCCATTTTTATCTTAATAATAAAAAAAATTATTCACGAGGCCTACGATGACGCAACTCAAAATGCTTATGGTTATTTATTATTTGGTTTAAAACAATATACCGCTGACGATCAACGTGTTCGAACAAATGTTTCCCCTCGGATTCTTTTAATTATGTTTATGTACCGGTAAAAAAATAATAAGCTATATATTTTAACAGATATTTTAGTATAATAGCCATTAGGGTAGAAAGAAAGAAAGAACACACAAATGATTAATGAGCAGAGTGCACACTTACTATGCCTTCTGGCAAAGACAAAACCAAAGTACGTAAGGCAATATTACAAAATGCAGATACTGAATTAATTCGTTCGATTTGTGAATGTTCCTATAATGTATTGCAAGGAAATGTTCCGTTAAATAAAAAGGAGAAAAATAGATTGCGAAAATATAAAAATGAACTTAGGTATTTGGTAAAGAAAGGGCCAACGTTGAAACAAAGGGAAAAAACGAATAATTGTACAAAAAGGTGGTTTTCTCACCGCATTGCTTGCACCTATTCTAGGAGACATACTGTCTAGTCTGTTTAAATAATGCAGCATGCGAAAAAACTTATTTTCATCTCGCCAGAAAAAATACATCATTACCAAACTATTTTTAATCTCGATGACGAAATGTAGCAAATTTTAAGTAATAAGAGTATGAGTGTCGAAGAAAAAAGGGTACAGGGGTGTTGCAAAAATATTTACATGTTGTTCAAAAATCCACCACACCCGCAAAGAACCATGAGGTGGTGGAGGAGGAGAGCGATGATGATGATATAATAACTACTCTCCCCGAGGCCTGTCTACGTAAAGCAAGCTCTTTATTACACAAATTAAAACAAAACCAAAATATTCATTTGAATCCAGGTGGTAACGTTAATATATATTGTAAATTAATCCCTGGTGCTAATATAGTAGATTTAATATTTGATTTTGTTAGGTGTCATAAAAAAAATAAAACCCTTTGCTGGGAACCCTTTGCTGTACTATTAGCAATATCAAATATACCCTTAGAATATATAGGTAGCCCTCAACGTATAGAGTATATTCGAAAGCTGACTGCTGCTGCCGCTCCCCCGAAAACAGAGGAGGAGGAAGAAGAAGCGGAGCCTGGACCGTCACGTAAACGTAAAGCTGTAGGATGGAGCAACTATAAACTATAATGAAGAAGATGGCTAATATTTACTACAATCCTGCACATCCTTCATCGTTCTCAACGGCTCAGGCATTGTGGCAGGCTGTAAAGAAATCAATACCTTTACAACGAGTGGCAGAGTGGTTAAAAGAACAACCGGCATATACATTCCATAAACAAGAGCGAAAACGTTTTCAACGCAACCCCTATATTGTGTTTAACATCGACGATCAGTGGGAAGCTGATCTGGTTGATTTAAGAAGTCTCCAAAAATAAAATGACGGCTACTGGTATATTTTAAAAGTAATTGATCTATTTAGTCGCTATGCATGGGCAGTGTTGGTCCGCAGTAAAACAGGTGAACATATTAAAGAGGCATTCGAGAAAATATTTGCATCTACCCCCAAACGAAGACCCATACGTCTACAAACAGATAAAGAGTTTCTATAGAATACATTTTAAACGTTCCTCAAAAAACATAATATTCGTTTTTTCACAGCCAAAAACCCTGACATTAAGGCAAGCCTTGTAAAACGTCTAAATCGCAGTCTGAAGCAGAGAATGTGGAAATATTTTACTTCTAAAAAAACATATCATTATATTGATGTATTGGCGAAACTAGTTCAGGGGGCACACCGCACATAAATTACCACCCGCTCTTGTGAACCAAGATACGTTTCAACAAGTGTGGAATAGATTAGTGAAACCGGCTAGTTCTAATGTTAAGTTAAAAAATATAGAGTACAAAGAAAATTGGACGCTGGAAATATTTAAACTAAAACACATACACTATAAGGAGAAGAAAATGGTAATTAGAGGATTTAAATGGTGAAGACTTAATGGTACATTTTATGAAGAAGGAATACAATCGGTGCCACTGCCCGAAGTTTATGAAATAGATGAAATTTTTAGAATCTAGAGGTAAACGGATACTTGTTCGTTTGCAGGGATATCCTGCTTCATTTAATTCATGGATTCCTGTATGCTATTTAAAGAACGGTTAGCAACATTTAAAAGACAGGGTCAATGGAAAGTTCCACCACGTCAACTTGCAGAGTGTAGTTTCTATTTTGTTAGATTACCCGGTATTGTAAGAGGCGCATTTTGTAATTTAGAACTAGGTAATTGGAAATCTTATAATATTCCCTTGAAAGAGCATAAACGTTGGAGTCTATACTGCCCTCTGTTAAGAGGTAGCGTAGATTATAAAATGGAAATAAGACCTTTTTCTATGCCTAAAAAAGGATGGTAATAATAATAATACAATATTGTAAACTAGTATTATATTTGTGTATATAGCAAAAAATAATAACGAATGACCCTTATTTTCAATATTATGCGCATCAAGCGGGCAGTGGATATAATGTATATAGAGGTGCACCATACCAGGAAGGATATGGTATTGGTAGTTTTCTAGGTGGTTTATTCCGTACTGTATTTCCATTATTAAAACAAAGTGCAAAAATTGTTGGTAAAGATCTGTTACGTACTGGTATTAATGTGGCCGGAGACATATTAGATAGTAATAGACACGTTGAAGAAGCTTTAAAATTACGCTGGCAGGAAGCAAAAAGTAATTTAAAAAATAAAGCACAAAATAAAATAAATCAAGTGTTGGTAGGAGGAGGGTCGGTGAAGAAAAAACGTAAAAATAAGCAAACAGGTGGTGGAGGTGTAAAGAAAAAAAGGACGCAGAAGAGAGATATTTATGGAGTGTACTAGTTTTTCCCTCACACTACCCAGCAATAGTTCTATGGAATATTTCCCGCAAAATACTCTCGCATGTTATACTACAAAATTGGAGAAAGGTGTGTGGGAAACAGCTGTTGTCGAGGTACATTATACAGGGTCATTTCAGAATGTTTCCAAATATACTAATAATATCTATTACAGGGACACGGATAAAGAAAGCTGGAACATAACTAAATAATGCCCGGTCATTATTATCACGTTGACGATATTCTATCCCAAATTAACTATAAAAGCGATAAATTCAATTTACAGCTTAAAAGTTAAAGCTTCGGTAAAACGCATTGAGGTAAGCAGAGTAAGAAAAGATGACGAGAGTGTAAAAGAAGTACGCCTATCAACAGAATTAGCTGAAATACTAGGTTTTGATCATATACAACAAGAAAATATCGCAATTGTCCATCATGCGCGTTATCTGCCTGATTTACAGACATGACTACCTACACACATGTATGTTTACAGCGACATTGTAGAACCTCAACTGGTAGGCGATACTGTTGCGCCACTTCTGCGTATTATAAATACGAATATTAAAGAGTATGGCACTAGTATTGTGCATATCTTTGAAAATCCTCATTATGTTCCCGTACAACGTAAAATATTTGATCAAATTATTATTGATTTAAGAGATAGCACGGGTAATCCATTTCGTTTCTAATATGGCAGTGTATGTGTAAAACTACATTTTCGTAGACATGACGCATAATACGGTATTATAAAAATAAACTAGTGTGAGTATTAATAGCAGAAAAGCAAAAAAAAAAATGCAGTATGAGTGTACGAAATCAGAATTAGACCTATTTGCGGGTCTACCCGCTCAAACGAGTATTATTGGTAATGAAACAGTGCCGTATAAGCCGGTGGCGTCAATAGCTGATAGTGCTCCGATAGAGTTTGTAGTCCCCGGCCACGGTGATGATTGTATTGATTTATCACACACAATGCTACATATTAAGGCTAAAATTACTAAAACTGACGGTTCTGATTAACCATCTGCCGATAAGAAAATTGGTCCTGAAAATGATTTTCTCCGCGTTATGTTACGCGAGGTACAGATATATCTGAATAATCAACTAATTTCCTATTCCTCACATATATAATATATCCCTACCGTTCGTATATTGAAAAACTATTGAATTATAACGACAATGCAAAAACAAATCATCTTCAGACGGCAATGTAGTTTGAAGATACTGCCGGTCATATGGACATTGTGGCTGATAGTGATAATTCTGATTTTAAACAACGCTCTCTTCTCACGGGATTAATCTCGGGATGGGCGTAAACCATAGTGCTGTTACCGCCCATACAATTCATTTTATCTTATCACAGGGTTAAATCAGCCCTTTGAATTACTCGGGTACATTCACGGTGATATTTTCAATCAGGAGACATTTCTATTGAGTGGTGTACAGTTACGCATTAAGCTGATTCTTGCCAAACCAGTATTTTGTCTAATGGGCGAAGCTACGGCTGAGGGTCGAGTTGTAATTACAGATGCAACCCTGCTTGTAAAAAAGGTTGATGTATCGCCTACGGTGAAAATAGCACAAAATAAAGTATTACAAATTCCTAAATTTAGAGTAAAATATCCTATAAAAATGGTACAGGTGAAGATAGAAACTGTACCTCAAGGTATTATGGACACTACACTTCCAGATTTGTTTTCGGGGGTAGTACCTAAACGTATTATTGCTTGTTGCTAATTCGCTTTCAATGGAACATATAAGACAAATCCGTTTAATTTTAAGCATTTCAGTATGTCATTCTTTACATTGTATGTCGACGAAACTCTCGTCTCGTCTAAGCCACTTCAGCCAGATTTTGATAATAAGCTATATATTGAAGCATATTCTACGTTATTTACAGGTTCTGGTATTTATTATTCTAATCAAAGTAATAATATTTCACTTGCCGAATATCCTAATGGTTATACTCTACTGGTGTTTGATTTAACTCCTTATTCTAGTGCTAGTGCGGCATTTCATTATAGTCCCCAGCGCCAGGGAAGTGTACGCTTAGAAGTCCATTTTAACCAGGCACTACCATCTCCTGTAACAGCAGTTATTTACGGTGAATTCTCCTCTGAACTGGAAATTGATTTGCAACGAAAAATATATACTGATTAAAGAAAAATGTTGAATACTATTGAACTCTACGAGGCATTACAGCAGAATTTGCCCCGGGGTCATTTTAGAGATGTATATGCTGTAGATCAATTACCTCGTTTTATTCATATACTACCTGCAGCGGTAATTATAAATACCGATCGTAGTAATAAGCCCCGGCGAGCACTGGATTGACATTTATATATGTAATACAGCTCATGGTGAATATATAGATAGCTATGGTCTTCCACCGTATATACCGTATCATATAAAGTTTCTAAAACACAGCTGTTTATTTTATACATTGAATAATAGACGCATTCAAGGTGATTTATCTCAATTTTGTGGACACTACTGTTTTCTCTATTTAGTATGTCGTGCATTTGGCTATTCACTACATGAGTTCTTAAATAAATTCTCAACAGCTAACACTAATGTTAGCGGTATTATGCTTTACTCGTTTATGAGAATTGTCCCTGGTGTGAGATTAAGTTCTCCGCAAACCATATGTGTGTGTGTGTGTATTTGTTGGTCCCTGGTGTGAGATTAAGTTCTCCGTAAACAATGTATGTGTGTGTTGGTCCCTGGTGTGAGATTAAGTTCTCCGTAAACCATATATATATATATATATATATATATATATATGAGCTCCTGCGTAGCCTAGTCGGTAGCGCGCTCGACTTCAGTGCGAGCGGTCCCGGGTTCGATTCCCGGTGGGGGCTCAAAAATTTCGGTGTTGACCCAGCATCGTGAGGACAATTGGGGAGCTGCTGTGAATAAAATACAGTGGCGATCACAGTGAGAGCTTCGGCTCTCCTCTCCCAACCCGTCTGGTCAGCGTGGGAGCAGTAGGCCAACTCCTCCCTTCGGGGAGAGGCCTCATCCACTAGTGGATTGAATATGGCTGTGATTTATTATTATTAT
>JAGDQP010030856.1:0-22308 GCA_022664845.1 Lepisma saccharinum | reverse complement strand
CACCAGTCTTGATGTTTTATTTCAGTGTCTGACAAAATCTTGGTGTTGGTTTTCTAGTTGCAGTTGTCCACTAGTGAATTATTTCGTAAGTAGTCGATCCAATAAACCTCAGCGTAGGAACATTGAACTCTTAAGTCTGATCTTCTCTCTTTTTCCGAGCACGGCACTTTTTGATTTTCCTTCACGCCAGTGTCCTGACATTCCGGTTTGAGTCGGGGGTCATCACCAGCGGAAGATTTTCAGGATGGACAGTGAGTCCATGTTTTTGGATGACAGAATAAACCTTATTTTTAATTTCCATGGATAGAATTTCAGACAGACGGACACTTTCATAAGAGTCAGACTGCATCTTCGCCTAAACGCTGTTAACGTATTTCGAACCAACGGGCTCTAGGCCCTTACTACGTATTCTTCCAGGAGTTTCAGGACATCATCTGGGTGGCGAGTATTAACCTAGTGACGTAGGAGACGTCAATATTCTGCACGCCATTGTCAATTTTTTAAATTTATTTATGGCCGTCAAGACATCTTTGGCTCATTTCAGCGCCGTTGTAACCCAGCATGATTGCAATACTGGTCGAATTTCCTGTTGCCTTATTCTTGTGAACAGTTTTCAGTGGAAACAGTATGACAGTTGTCGAATAAGTACTTTTGTTCTGTGCTCTACTTTTCTGCATTTCTGTTACCTATCTGATGGGAATAGGTGGAAATAGCACAATGCCTCTCTTTTCGCAGTCACGTAACCTGAATCCAATCGGACCAGAGCATCTGCTTGATCCTGTAATCACACCGTCAGAAGCAGTCACGAGATGTTGAAGGTGTAGTTCATTGCAGTGCAAAAGGCAAACTAAGTGCTGGAGTTCTACTCCAGGAGTCGTGTCATGGTAAATTATCACTCCGTTCATCCTTCCAGTGTTCACTGGAGTACCATCGCCTCCTTTCTGCTATAGAAGCGATATTTTCTTAAAAGCCGTGGATCCACGGACTTTGGTAGCCGGCTCTCCTACCACTTCATTGACACTCACCACCAGAAGGATTCCGACAAGTAATTTTCTTCAGCGTTGCCACTTTCTCAATGCAGATCACAAAAGCGAAAGATGGCCTGATCTTTTCCTTTCTCCGGTCACCTTTTTCCCGTTTAAATCTTACTTCAGCAACCCCAGGGAGTGAAAGGAAGGAATAGAAGAATATTGAGAAAAGAAGTGGCAGCGTTTGAATAGAAACCCAAAAACGCTGCACAAGGTTCCTTCAGATGGTTGTGGTTTAGGCGTGAGTGTGGGGTAAATTTGGTTATCTTGTTCTGAACTCAAGCGTACTTACTAAGTTCGAAGTATCGGCTTTGCTGTCGCGAAGAAAAAAAAAAAAAAAAAAAAAAAAAAAAAAAAAAAAAAAAAAAAAAACGTGCTCTTGGATAATCATTACATGCTTTTCTGTACGGTGGAACTTGACTTTTTTTCTGAAATAAAAATTTTGTTCTTCCATTGAAGTACGTACTCTTGATAGCTCGTCCTTCGATTTTTTTTATTCTTTAATAATCAGCCTATTTTATTTTTCCTTTGTAACCCTATCTTTGTCCAAATATAGTGTTGTTGATCTGCCTCGCAATAACCGGTGTCTTGCAGCAGATCTGAAGTAATTAGATCAACGCTTCGTACTAATTCCCTCGTTCGATACACAGCGGACGTGGTCCACCGATGGACCAGACGCATTTGTTGCGTTTTGTTTTTCCGACGATTTATGCTAAAATAAAATCGTATCTTTTTACTTTCACATGAAAATTCATTGCCCTATTGCAAATAATAAAGAAGTTACAGAGGATTGTGCAAAACCTTTTGAGCGCCCTTTGTATGTTGGGTAAATCCATGTCAAGTGGTCCAGGAAAGGAATAAATCGTTGCTTGACAGTTTCAAAAAAATATGATTTTTGATGTGCAGTTACCTTACCATGTTGTTAGTTCAAAACAATCATTATTTTAGTTTTAGTGACTTTAGGTTTCGAGTGGCAGCCATATTTGTTTTCGAAGATGCGCCATTTGGTGGTGGTGTAAGGGGTTACAGAATCTGAAGTATCTCACCCTCTAGTTGTTCTATCGGTGTGGAACAAAAAACAAAATGGTCAGCAAATTGTAAGCTACAAGACTATGTATTAGCCATTATCGTCCATGAAGTATAGCAGGGTGAAAAATAGGTTTGAAAAAGTAGTTCATTGACTTTAAAAGTTCCGAGTTGAGCAGACAATTTTTGCAAGAAGGCAAATGATCAGTAAGGTGAGCTTTTCTGGATAAAGAGGTCTGATATAGAAGTGCTCGTTCACTAAGTTTCAACCCCTAGACATGTCCCCCCTTTTTTTATAGAAATTATTAAATACGCAGAAAAGTTAAAAAAGTGCGTACTTCACAGGTAGATATCTCTGGCGGGGAACCTGATATAAATATACAATTCCTCCCCATAATAGGTCTGTATGATATTATTTTTAACCAAAAATTAGAAGTGTCAGATTTGACTATAAGTACCTTTATTATTAACACAAAGTTATACCTACAAATAAGCACTGGCAGAAGTACGGATAAACGAGAGTTTACTGTATAGACATCATAAATCAATAGACAGTGGATGAATAACTCAGAGGGGTTAAACAAAACGTACAAGAACAATGTTTGGGTTAGGTACCATTTAAACAGTCTGTTCCACAAAAAGTTTGAATATTTCATCACACAAGTGTGGAATGATAGTGTGACACCGACCAATCGCTGTTGTAAGCTCAGTGGGTGTAAGCTTCCTTAAAATGTTCTTGAAAGGCACCCATGTCTTGTCGTTTCTTGAAATTTTGAATGAAGTTCGCGGTCTTGGTGGTTCGTAAAAATGAACTTTCACGTCATGTTCGATGCTGATATCTTCATTCGTAAATACACGCAACTGTGTCACCTGTTTGGAGGCATTGCAAGGATGCTTCTCTCACATTTACTTCCTGAAAGTCAGTAGAAATTGAAGTGCGAAAGCATCTAACTTTTGCGTCACTGAGAGGTATATATTTATGATATGAACGTGTTTTAGGAACAGGTAAACAAGCCTGTAGTCAATTGTTGCAACTTTTTGCTAATTGCTCTTGGTCTCTGTTCAACACTTAACCTTCTTATTTTCGAAACAGGTGATACACCTAATTTTGAACACGTTGCATTCAAAACGTCAATATTGTCTGATGGAGGGACAAATTCAAGTTCATTTCCTGATTCATCATCATTGTTTTCATTTTTCCTTGTAAAACAAAGATTTTTGTGTAGCATGTAGCACATAATGATTCTCCAGGAATCAGCTCTACTGCATAATTCTTTTCCTTTAGTTATAGCTTTTTTTTATGGATTTTTAGCGGGTCGCAAAACGACTTACCAAACAAATGATGATACTTTCGAGAAAACTTCACTTCATGGTAGTTGCATATGTTTACGATGCCACTGCTTGTTCGCATTATCAGAAGCTTCCTCTTATCTTCACTGAAGTCAGTAAGTGCCGTCATTCATCTTGTTACTGGCCCATACACACACTTATGACATTCTTCTTCAATTAATTTACCTACATCTCATTTCATTTTGTCACTAACGAACTGCAGTAATGATACAAAGATCTGCACAAACACAACCGTCTTCTTGCGCTGTACGCATCTCACTGGGGCACCAGTGGTGAACTCCCATCTGCTGCATGTTGGAACACGCAGCCTGCTGACTGTGTTTTCATGTACATTTGTTCTGTTTGCTTCTTAACAGGATCAAAGTTGTTCTTGTATGTTTTGTTTAACCCCTCTGTGAGTTATTCATCCACTGCCTATTGATTTATGATGTCTATACAGTAAACTCTCGGTTATCCGTACTTCTGCCAGTGCTTATTTGTAGGTATAACTTTGTGTTAATAATAAAGGTACTTATAGTCAAATCTGACACTTCTAATTTTTGGTATAAAAATAATATCATACAGACCTATTATGGGGAGAAATTGTATATTTTTATCAGGTCCCCCACCTGTGAAGTACGCACTTGTTTAACTTTTCTGCGTATTCAATAATTTTTGTAAAAAAAGAGGGACATGTCTAGGGGTTGAAACTTAGTGAATGAGCACTTCTATATCAGACCTCTTTATCCAGAAAAGCTCACCTTCCTGATCATTTACCTTCTTGCAAAAATCGTCTGCTCAACTCAGGACTTTTAACGTCAATGACCTACTTTTTCAAACCTATTTTTCACCCTGCTATACTTCATGGACGATAATGGCTAATACATAGTCTTGTAGCTTACAATTTGCTGACCATTTTGTTTTTTGTTCCACATCGATAGAATAACTAAGGGGTGAGAGAGATACTTCAGATTCGGTAACCGCTTACAACACCACCAAATGGCGCATCTTCGAAAACAAATATGGCTGCCACTCGAAACCTTAAGTCACTAAAATTAAAATAATGATTGTTTTGAACTAACGACATGGTAAGATAACTGCACATCAAAAATCAGAATTTTTAAAAATTGTCGAGCAACATGCATTGGACCACTTGGCATGGATTGACCCAGTTATAGGTCAAATAACATATATTGCTATTCCTGTAAAAACGCAATTTTCACAAAACTGGGCCTTTGTGGTGCACTTAAACTCGAATTATGGGTAATTTATGCTTTTGACTTCATTCGCCTTATTCTATAGTCGAAAATACACCGACCAGGAACCTGCAAAAGAAGTTTCTGTTCTGCGGGTTGCCTATTCTCCTTAATAATGAAATTTCAAAATCGATACGGCAACACCAGGAATTGTTCAAAGTTCCATTATTTTTGGAAAGACTGCCATGGAATGCAACTTTTGCGCACTAGCCGTTACTGAATTAAAAAAGGCCCACCCTAATAACAAATCATTACTTGCTCATTCTTGTAGTTTCGAATTATAGTAATGGGACCACGTTTCATTTGAATTGTATTTATGGCCTTTAGGCATCTAATGCTCATGCCGGGATAGGAGAGGGGAAAGGATTCGGGAAGGTGTCGGCCAGGGCCTATGTTGAAGGTACCATCCCAGCATTTGCCTAGTATAACAGTAAAACCCTGAAAAAAACTTCAGTCAGCCACGTTTAATCTCTTTTGGCAATTCTGTGGATAAAGATCTGATCTATGTGTAGGCCGAATGCACTAGTTTCCACACAAACTACGATAAACTCCAAATCTCCAAATTTAAGCACGAGAAAACTAATTACTCCTTGGTGGTGTTTCTAGATTGTACCATAATGGCATGGGTAAAAGACAGAAACAGTTGTAACCCTGTGCGATCTTTACCATTCACAGTCTTAACCATGTATGAGAGCTTGCTCATTTTGCTTTTCATTTGGACAACCCTTGCCGACCGGATAGCCGTGCGGTCTAAGGCGTTAGACCAACGACTCGAAGGTCCCGGGTTCGAGTCCCGGCAGGGGCATGGGTGTCTTTTAACTAGAACGTGACAGGTCGAAGTCAACAGTTACTAGACTGGCCCATATAAAAATAAAATTTACAAATTGGACAACCCTTAAATATTATTTATGTTGAAAGTGAAAAATACACAGACAATTTGGTACTTTGGGATTCGAACTCGGTTTTTCCAGTTACCCAAGTAACATATAATTCTTTTGAAAGGCCTGTTGCACGATTTGGAGGAAAATCTTCAATAAAAAGAAATCTGAACATGTTGTGAAGTGCCTACGTGAATGGCTTGACTTTCGACGTCAGTAGCCGTGTACAGCTAAGCGCGCGAGAAGTACTCCCTCCATATAGACAGTAATTAGCCGATTATGGTAGTCTAATGTTAGAATATCATGGTGGCAATTGAAAGATCTGGGTTCGAGTGCGGATCACAACAGCGCCCAATTTTTTCGTGTGTGCTTTTAACAGGTAAGATACACAAAGGTTTTCTGTAAAGAAAATAACATCTAATCCTGTACAGTAATGACTAATATAGCAAGCCAGTTTGTAAATATAAACTTAGGTACCGTAGTGATTTTGTTAAGTAGATGCATGTTTTTTTAAAAGATTGAAAATTATAGTTACCAATAATTGTAATTCAAGTTTCTGAAAATTATATTTCTATTTTTATTTCTGAAGGGACGAAGGTAACATCCAGGACAACATCTGGGCCGGAATATGTTGTGTTATATTTTTCTTCTTAATAATATCGGTATTGGCATTTCCAAATGGTCCATTTACAAGACCTCATCCAGCAATATGGAGAATGGTGTTCGGATTGAGTGTGCTCTATCTTCTAGCTCTTCTATTCCTTCTGTTTCAAGGGTACAAAACGGTGAAAGGCTTGCTTTTATGGATGGATCCAACACTTGAAAATTTTCATATTGATATGGAGAAGGTAAAATTTTGGTTTTGTGTATTTTATCAAGTACAATTTGCCGTGAGGTCTGGAGATGTTTCATTTTATCGCCACTGAATAAAATTTATAGAAACCAAGTGTTTAGCTGCGACACTAACTTCCGAAAGAGCATCAGTGTGTGTACCTCTTTGGTGGTGAAATTATCTGCTCCTACGTGCACATTGTTGCCAATTTTCGCCTTGATTGGACAACGTGTGCGTCTCTTCTAGCTTGTAAGCGTTACTTTGGCAACGTTGGGATGGACAATTGTCCAATGTATAACGGAACTATCCAAAGCAGGCGACTTAAAACGGCATATGTTAAGTCATTCTCCGGGGTGATTGGTTGGATTCTGACTTCACGATAGATTGTGCTTGGTATGGTAAGCATAAATAATGATCTTTATCTTCCTAACATTACTATTTTCTTGAAATAACAGATACGATTACTTATTTTAGTAGTTTCGGTTGTGAAGAAGTTTGTATATATTATAGAAGCTGCAGCGTGGTGAGGACTTGTCATAGCATTATAGTTGGAATATTTTGTTGTACAGATATGTACAAGGAACAGTCATGTCGCACACTGATGTAGGATAGCTAGAAAAAGTAGATTCTAAAAGTGTCATTAGCTAGCTGCACAATCGAGCGTGATGGTATTCAGGTAACAGTCGCATACATGCGGAGCTCAGTTTAAGAATGGCTGCCGTGCTAAGGGAGTGTACGTTCGAAGAGCTATGTGCTGTGCGTTTCTGCAAAGGATATTCAGAAAATTTATCGACCTAATTGTGTACCGCTTTACGCGATACTCTCAGCATTAACAGGGAACTTTTTTCTTTTGAAGATTTCTTGCAGAGAGTCCTTTTGTTCACAAAAAACCGCGGAACAGCACGCTGCTCCTCGAGCTCGGTATCCATTTTTAAACTAGGTTTTGCACGAGTGTACCTGCTACTGAATATCATCAAGCTCAGTTGTGTTGCTACCAAATGACAGCTTTAGACTCTACTCATTACTTTGTTCAGTTACTTCAATTGGTTTGTGACCCATTTACTTACCTTGTTTCGTGGTTACGCGTTTAATGTGTAAAATTTCACGAGATAGCACTAATTAACTATCCTTAAGTGTCACCTTTTACAGTCTTATTTCATAAGTTTCCGTTAGGAACACCCATGAAAGCTTGGATACAAAATACGTAATACGTGAGGACATCTCGTGTAACTAAAGTAAGAAATCATGTTCATGTTCATCACCACGGTGTAACTTTTTAACGGTATTAAGGCTACTTATTGACTAAAACTTTTGCATTTTCTAACAAGTAATATGATGTTCGGTTTCCTAACAGTAAGGTTAGGACGGTACATAGGAATTTAACAACTTAATCTGCTAATTGGGACAAGCCTAACTTATTACTTATTTAAAATCGCTCATAAATGCAAATTTTAACAAGACAGATTATCATCAAGTAGATCAGTTAGCCTAATAGCGGTAGCATATTTGCGTGTAAATAAGAAACTTCGTATTCTAACTGTTGTGCTGAATTCTCTGACTACTGTTTTATTTGTGTATTTTGTAAATAGTCAATCGTTTGCCGTACTCTTTCTGTAAAGTGAAATGATCTGATTCAGAGCTCCAGGTGTGTAGTAATGCAATAAACGTAGACATTTTATATTTAAATAATTTAGAAGTCTGAATTGAAGAATGTTAATGGACATTGCGATATGATAATGTCGTTACTCAATACTCTTGTTATGTTTTCAGGAATATGGTGTGAACTGCTCAGATATATCGTTTGAAAGGGTGTGGAGTCATGTTGATGTTTTCGCGTGTGGTCATTTCTTTGGCTGGGCCTTCAAAGCCGTTCTGGTTCGACATTATGGATTACTGTGGACTATAAGTGTGATGTGGGAGTTCACAGAGGTAGGTGGTGTGGAAGTTATGTTGTGTGATGTATCAAAAATTTTTCTAACAAACTCAGTGGTACTTCTGAAAGGATCCTTGAGAAACTATTTCTGTTTTTTGTGATTTTCTAGCAACAGAACCTTTTGGTGGCGTTAAATAACAAACGGGTAGCGGCACTTTGTGTGTCTGAAGTTGGAGGGTTGATTAGGGAAGCATTAGTTGTTTCCTTATTTATTTATTTCTTTCTTTGTTTTCGTTAATTAATTTAATTATCTCAGGTCTACAATGACAAATCTTTCTGAAAGATTTGCACTTCTTGTGGTCGTTGAATTAAATGGCATCTGAAATATCGCATAACGTAGAGTTTTACCACAAAGTTGTTTTAATTTTATCAAGTATAATTTTGCAAGTATAGATAATTGAACGTAGTTATATGTTAACGTTCACAGTTGCTGTTTTTGTACTGTTGTGTGAGTGTCAAATGAGAATTAAATCTACAAAAAGACATATCGACGCTCTGAGGACTAAACTGTAAAATTAATGCACAACTTACCTTTACATTCAAGGTAGTAGTAGTCTTCTAAAGTTTGTTAACTCCGGCGAGGTCTTTCAATGCCACCTATATCTTCAAGCGAACTGTTTTACATGTAAAAAAATGTGTATTTCTGGTACACGTTTTTTTACATCTAAAACAATTGGCCTGAAGATGATGAAGGTAGCATGAAGACTACTACTACCTTGAATGTAATTGTACATTCATTTGATAAATCTAGAAAGCTGGGATAAGAGTGATTAAGATATTGCCGGTAATATAAATACTAATTTTCATTCTCTTACGGGAGCTTACGTTTTTCTTTCTGGTGGCTTACTATTTTCCAGTTACATTATTCGTTTGATGGAGAAGTTTTGCGTCAAGTGCGAAGCAAGTGTAGACTTTTGCCAACTTCTCTAAGAAGTTTTAACGGTTGTTTGCCATAATTGTAATAATTATGCATCTGTACCTGTATGCATGCCACTCGGTGAAAGTCAGGGAAAGGTATGAGAATCAGGAACTTGTTCTCACAAACACCAAATACAAAAATCGTGATTAGATAGATGGTTTTTGGATATCTTCGAGTATTGTGATGTGCACTACTCAGCTGGATGTTTGTACTTGCCATACTTACTTACGTGAGTGGAATAGCTAAGCAAAATAGGGTACATTCACGAAAGGTCATTTCCCCGGGACAGTAGCTTAAAAAAAAGCCTTAGAGACAAGGCATGCGTAAGTCCGTCGCTTCTCACCACTCAGACATGTAACAAACTACCTATTTGGCCTATAAACGAAAGTTAAATGCAGCGTTTCCGGAACACATTCTTTAGTGAGTGTACTCTTATCTGGAGACGATCGAGTATTCAGGCGTGACAGCTTTATCTGACATGGAAAGTTATGTCTGTTCTATTAGTTGAGCTGAAATCTCTCTGGGCTTCTGCTCTCTAGAGACTTTTACTTTCAAGGCTTCTATCCGTGTACACGATTGGCAAATTCCATTCTGAAAAAAATAACGTTTAAATGCCTAATACATTTGCCTGGAACCTAGAATTTGCTCACAATAGACAGTTGCTGGCTTCACTTGGGTTCGAATCTAGCGGTCAGCCATTCTGACAGGTTTGTCCCTAGCTACACAGGTTTGTCCTCAGTTATATTAGACTAATGCCAGAATGATACTTGCAACTAGGACATGGCCGATTTCCTTAACTCATTTCCGTGCATTAACTCCGTCCTGGCCGAACCAAAAGTTTCTAAATTCCGTAAATAAATTTAGATCATTTGGCAGATTTTAGAATCACTCTTAATACACACTAAATACAGGACACAGAGCGAAACTTTTCGAAAATTCATTTCCTTATTCTTTGCAGAAACCTTATTGACCGGGTAGGAGTTACTGATCTCCCACCAGGCGCCTCCCCAGGTGGCGGATAAGGGAATGCCGACCAGATATGATGGGTACCGGAAATATTCCGGGGCGGACCAAAACCAGTACTGCTGTCTTGCACTTAGTAGAGGGATCTACAAAGGCTATGGTAAGATAAACCCGAACAAAAATATCATGTTGAGGGGAAGCAGCATCACTATTACCACTCTGAGGCTGAAGATGAATGACATCGGCAAGGCTCATAGATGGACAGAGGACGACATCATGAATGTCCGCCTCTGCTGCGAGGTCGTAGAGCTGACAACTCTACGCCGCAAAGTCATGTCAAGAAATTGTAACAGATGGTACGTGGATTCTCCTGGGATAAAATATTCCGCTGGGAAACTAGTCCCTCATTCGGATCTCCGGGCGGGGACTGCTTCAGGGGGCTCCAAGAGCAGGATTAAGAAAGTCCTTAGAATAGGAACTTACCGATTACCGAAATATAATACGAAAATTGTGTTGGGTGATTTCGACGCTAGGGTAGGTAGGGATGGAGGAAAAATATAGACCTACTATAGGCAAATACAGCCTTCACGAAATCACCAACAGCAATGGACAAAGACTGATAATTTTCACGATCTCGGAAAACCTACTAGTAAAGAGCACATACTTCCAGCACAAAGACATACACAAATACACTTGGGTATCTCCGGATGGCAAAACGCTCAACCAGATCGGTCAAGTATTAGTAGACAGCAGAAGACACACCAATATAATGGATATTAGGTCTTACAGAGAAGCGGAAGGTCACACCGATCATCAGTTAGTGATCACAAAACTGAGGGAAAAGTTATGCATCGCGAACAGAGAAAGGAAAGGATCAAAACAACTGAAATTCGAAGTTAAACGATTAGATTATCCAAGCGTAAAAGCAGACTACCAACTCGAAATCTCAAATAGGTTCGAAATCTTAGCTTACTCAAGTAGTAATAAAGATGAAATTAATAGTGAAATTGATATAAGTAAGATGAGGGAAACAATACGTGATACAGTGAAGAGCGCAGCGAAGGAACGTGTAGGTGAGAAAAACAAGCATTGCTTTGATGAAGAATGCCTTAAACTCCGTGAGGAACGAAAACAAGCAAGGCAACGATGACTGAATAATAAAAGCTAAGCAAATACCAACCACTACGGTAACGCGAAACGCAACGCCACACTCGGGTTCAGAAACAAAAAGCGAGAATATTTGACGCAGAAGATCCAAGAGATAGAGGAAAATGGGAAGAGAAATAACATACGAGATCTGTACAAAGGGGTAAACTCGTTAAGGAAAGGTTACCAGCCGAGGTTAGGGATGATTAGAAATGAACGTGGAGATCTGCAGGCGGATCCGACTAAAATTATCGATGTATGGAAAAGTTATTTCGACAAAATTCCTAATGTACACAATGGAGAACAAACAGAGGGATTTGAAATCTATACCGCAGAACCGTGGATATCCGAACCAAGCGGGATCGAGGTCGAAATGTCAATAAAGAAATTGAAAAATTTCAAATCATCGGGAATAGACAATATTCCAGCCGAATTCATTAAAGCG
The DNA here is from genome assembly GCA_022664845.1 of Lepisma saccharinum. Lineage (NCBI taxonomy): Eukaryota > Metazoa > Arthropoda > Insecta > Zygentoma > Lepismatidae > Lepisma > Lepisma saccharinum. The sequence continues at coordinate 10,553 of JAGDQP010030856.1, read as the reverse complement.
GGAGGAACAGCACTAATCAAGGAACTGCATAAATTCATAAACGCTATATAGAGAAAGGAGAAGCTTCCAAAGGAATGGAAAACCTCAATAATAGTTCCGGTTTATAAAAAACAGCGATAAATCGGTCTGAAATAATACCGCGGAATCTCGTTACTCCCAACTGATTACAAAGTATTGAGTAATATACTGCTAACTCGCCTAAGTGTATGCGTAGATGAAATAATTGGAGATCAACAATGTGGATTTAGAAGAAATAGATCCATGTTGGAGCAGATTTTCACCTTGAGACAAATCTTGGAGAAGAAATGGGAATACAATGGGACTGTCCACCAGCTAATCATTGATTTTAAGAAGGCTTATGATTCTATTAAAAGGGAAAAGCTGTACAGTATCGAGGTACAATTTTGAATTCCGAAGAAACTTGTTCAACTAGTGAAGATGTGTCTCAGCGACCCCATAAGCAGAGTACGGGTAGGTAATATATGTTAGATAGTTTCGAGATTCGCAACGGATTGAAACAAGGTGATACCTTGTCACCACTACTGTTGAACTTTGCTTTCCAATATGCGATTTTAAAATTAAAAGAGGACAGAAAGAGACTAACGTTGAATGGCTTGAATCAACTGTTCGTGTACGCGGATGATGTAGATTTAATAGGCACGACAATGTAACACCGATGTCTTAGTGGAAGCTTGCGATGAGATAGGTCTACAGGTAAATATAGAGAAAACAAAATACATAAGTTGAAACACAGGGTATAACGGAAATAGGTACATAACTATTAATAATGAGATCATAGAGAAAGTAAATAAATTTAAATACTTGGGAGCATACGTAACAAGCAAAAAATTGGTAACGGAAGAACTAAAAGTTCGTTTAGTATCGGGCAACCCATGTGTCTATTCAGTCCGGAAACTCCTAGCCTTGCGATTAATATCAAGGAAGTTGAAATTGAAAATATACAGAACGGTTATTTTGCCGGTAATACTTTACGGTTGCGAAAGTTGGAGTACGACCCTAACAGATGAGCATAAATTACGAGAGTTTGAAAATAAGGTTTTGAGAAAGATATACGAGCCGAAATGGGACGAGATGCTGGAGAATGGAGGAGACTGCATAATGAAGAACTTCACGGGTTGTACGACTCACCCGATGTTGTAAGAATAATGAAATCACAACGACTAAGATGGGCAGCCATGTAGCTCGGATGAGAGAAAAACTAAGATTATATTCCATCTTGGATGGAAAGAGGCCTTTGGGGAGACCGAGACGACGTTGGGAGGACAATATTAGAAGGGATCTTCGAGAAGTAGGTGCTCGTGATGAAAACTAGCGTGATCTTGCCCAGGATAGATCCCGATGGCGAACGTTTGTTACTGCAGCGATGCACTTGCGAGTTCCGTAAGCCATAGAGTAAGTAAGAAACCTTATTGAAACTTGAAATTTCTGGCCTTTATACCGCCTGAAGGCTGAAGTTCATCCCGTCTAATTCTTTCGTTATTGCTGTGGGAGAAGGTAGCAATGATGTGCCACTCGTCTGCTTTGGATGACGGAAACCCCGAAAAATCTGCCAGAAAGACTTGGCGAAACAGGACTCCAACCCACCCACTTTCTAGTTTTCATCCGAAGACAATGGCCGTTAAAAAGAAGTCATGAAACCAGCGTTTAAAATTATTTCCCGCTTTTGTAATTGTAGTCTATGAAATACTTGGTTTGCCAACAATTGTGTCTTACCATGTGATGAATGTTTAAAATGAAATCCCTGTTCTCAAGCTTGTGTTTCTACTCTTTTGTTTTAGATTGCATTTGCACATCTACTTCCAAACTTTCTTGAATGTTGGTGGGATGCCCTCATTCTGGATGTGCTCATCTGCAATGGCTTGGGAATTTGGGTTGGTCTGGGCTTGTGTAAAATTTTGGAAATGAGAGAATACAAATGGGTCAGCATCAAGTAAGTATTATTCAAAAGCCCCAGAAGCTACACAACCCGTTGGTTCAAGATACATAACTAATAAACACAGAGACATCGTTCATGGCTGAAATATAGTCATGTATTGAGAAGTTTCTAAGACATTAACCAATCATAGTACAAGCATATATATATATATATATATAAATGTTACCAGAGTTTTTCTTTTTTAATTTTATGTATCCCTATATAAAACTCATTTATATATTTGATTGCAACATTTCTCATTGCCACGAGAGAGCATGCGCGACTTCTTACCGAAATTGGAAAGAAAGTCCCTTGTGCAGCGGTTTATTTGTGTAGTCTGTCAATGTAGTTTTTTTTTTCCTTTCCTCGGTATTCCAACGGATGGTGTGGAATAACACTGGGAGAGATATTCCATCTGCCAAGGATAAAGGACAAAGTAAAAAATGTCTGGAAAAATCCAACAACTTGACTAACCCAGCAACACTGAAATTTTAACTACGAGTTTTGATAGTCAGTTTTCATTGCATGAAAATAGTAAAATGATGGAAATTGATTTCAGTGAGTTGTGAAATAATGCGATTTTCTACACATGAAAGAAGGGTCATTCCGTACCCCACAGCCCGACCATCTCCCATGTTAATTCAGTTTTGTGTTTGGGTAGATACCAGAGAGAAATGAAATTTTGTGAAATTTTGATTTGGTATGTTGTGTACAAACAGTTGCGACTCCTTTAAAAGTGACAAAAATCGCCCTTTATCGATGACATGACCCCAGGTAAGTGGTCACTGCTTGTATATTCTAATTGAGATACAAAAATGCCTTTTTGCAACGATCTGTCACAAAATCAAAGTTCACCTTTGACCTTGAATATAACGAAGATTTTTATCGAAATCTATGTATTTAGAACCGAAGTATATACTAATAAATATCCAAATGACAAGTTGTGGACAGATATGGGATCAGATCATATTGATGATGATGATATGATACTGGCGGTACGTAAATTTACATATATGGTTAGGGTTTTCTGGAGCTGTGGTTAGGATTTTCTTTTTGTCAGGCCGGGATAGGGTAGAGGGTAGAGAGATAGGCCAGGGCCTTTCCTAAGGCACCATCGCAGCAGTCGCCTGGTGAAACTAAGGGGGAAAGCTATAATTGTATTTGGTTAATGTTAAAAAATCACAATATTCGTGACTACGTTTAAGCCAAGAACGGCGTCTTTGTGTGGTTTAGTTTATTACTTACGTATTATGAAAGAACGGGTTATGTAACTTTTGGAACATTCGATAATTCATAGTTCAATAACCTTCTTTTTAATAGTATGTAAAAAAAACATTGTCTCTCTTAGTAGTGTGATAGCACATTTTGTTGGTATGGTGATTCCATTGTAATTTATCACTAATACATTTCATGAGTTGAAGAATGCCTTTTAGGGCAAGATTTCCAAGCACGTGCGATTTTGTAGGTATTGTCATACACGATAAGCCTCTAATTTTCGTAATACTTGATCGCATTTGTGATATACTTGTTCTCTTATAGGGATATCCATACAACATCTGGTAAGATTAAACGAGCTGTTCTACAATTTACCCCTGAAAGTTGGACTCACGTGCGATGGCTGGATCCCAATTGTACTTATATGAGATTTTTTGCCGTTTGCCAAATGGTTATTTTCTGGCAAGTTTCCGAGTTAAATACTTTCTTTATTAAACACATTTTTGAGATGCCACCTGCTCATCCTTTTGTTGTAGGAAGATTAGTTCTGATCGGAGTCATTGTTGCACCCTCAGTGAGGTGAGTCAAACGTATTTTTTGATCAATAAGTTTTTCCGTTTTTTTATTTTAATTTTTTAGTTTAGAACAAATGTACATATATTTAAATATGTCTTTTTGATTATAATTCGTTTGTGAAAAAAAGTGTTCCCAGTTTCGGCAAAGATTGTAGAAATTTCGGTTTATTTTGGCAGTCATGTTTTAAATGTATATGTACATTATTTCAGTATTTATTAGTACGTGTGCAACATTTCCTTCTTTTTTTTTTATGAAAGTGTGAAGGGAATGATATCGTGACGAAAAGATATAAGAGGCTTGTCGATCCCAAAATCACCATCACCTGGATATCGAGACCCGTCACAATGTGATGAAGAAAGCTTAAATATATTTCCTGTGTAGCAGCTGGTTTACGTTTTTTATTACTGTTCTTGTTGGCTTATTGGACTGTGAACAGATTTCCTGTTGCTTGAGTCAAGATTACTGTCAGTTATCTACAGTGCTATGTTTCGTACTATTTACTATTTCGTAAAACATGATTTGTTTCTTAACTGAGCGGAATATTTTTTTTTTCCAATATCATAAACAGTGAATCAAAGGAGTTTTCATTTGAAAATGTCTTCTTAATATATTAGACATAATTTCTCGAATGGCCGTAGTACCTTCAGTTTGTTCCGAGAATAAATAAATAAATAAATAGAATCCTCAAGCGTAAGTGGGATGCAAATGAGTACATTTTAAGCGATCAAAATGTTGTGTTTCAATCGGTGTCAGTCTTCAACTAAGTCGGTAGGAAAAAGGGACGTAGACGTGTTCAACGCGATACCGCACACCAGATTAGCTGACGTCTAAAATCCCTGGAAAGGCTAAATCTACCCTCAGAGTACCTTACACCAGCTTTCTTCGAACTATGGTCCGCGGACCACTGGTGGTTCTCGAAGTCTGGCCTTGTGGATCTCTGAGACTAAAGTAGATTGAGCATTAGTAAAGAAACAGGACGGAAAAACAATTTTAAGAGAATTGCGTATCACACAGTGTAGTTGAGAATCAGAAAATCATTTCGTGAATTATTAACTTCCTAAATGAGGTGCTGAGCTTCTAAGGACGAGAACTAGTTTTTTTTTTGTAAAGTGTGCTAGAACCACGGCGCAAATGGAACCCGTGACCACCCGCACACAAAGCGAGAGCGCTAACCGCTCGTCCACCCCGAGGTCGAGAATCATTTCGTCTGAACCCATAAGAATATAATGACTATTCAAAAGTTGGAGAAATTTGCGCTCACTTGTTCTTTGCGGGTGAAGTATACAAGAAAGGTAGAGATGATACAAATATTCTGAAAAATAAATAGCTTATGGATGTATAAAGTATACTTAATAGCCTTTGAATAACAGAAATTAGTATGTAATTCCTTGAAGCTATTAATCCTAATTAACATTAATGGAATATTAATTAGTACTGTTCGAAAAATATTACTGTACTGGTAATAATTGTAATAATAATAAATCGAAACTAAAAATTGGTAAAATTTGCCTTCGAAGTGACAAGAGTAGAATCTCCCAACTAACAAAATTGGTCCGCACTTGAAAATAGTTTGCGTAATGCTGCTTTACCTCATTGCTCTCTTGACCACTCTAATCGTTGGGCACGTGTTAATGTAACACAGGGTAATCGCCATTTGGCAAATCGTTTGCTTGTGTATTTGTGTAGTTCGCTGGCCACAGTAAACTGCGATATTGTGCGTCCTGTGTGTAATCGTTCAGTTGTTTGTCAGATTATCTGCTGCTTTCTGGTATCGATTTGCTTGTCTTGGCTTGTATGAGCATTTAGCAGTCATCTGTAAAGGTGGTACGGTGGACCATCACCAGCAGTCTCACAACTGTATCTATCGTCTGAAGGTCGTCTAACACATACACAATACCGATTTCTTCTGCCACACACGTTTTGAGACCACCCTTCTCGAGCCTACCAATTATTCTATCACCTATAAAGTAATCAAGATGATTGTGGCAAGCAATTAGTGTTTTTATGCCTACTTGTCACGAAGGAATGTCAGTCACAATGATTCACAAACACTTCCGGCCACTTGACTGCGCGCGCACAACGCTCTTACTTTACGCAAAACGCACGTCATGTTGCTGTATTAATCATGTGGTTTTTCTACTGTTTCCAGACAAGGGCTTAAAGTTTCTCTCTCTCTAACACACCTACGGGGGCTGAAAAGCTGGAACCTCATTTTCCTTATTCCGCTTTGTAGTTTATACTGCTTTTCTTCGATCTTTCAACTCGATTAACCATATACATGCAGTTTGTTTAATGAGTCTCCTCTTCAGCTGATGGTCTGTAAACTTTAAATCTGACGTCCTTATTTTTCAGTGAGATCCCCATTGAAATCTTTTAGCTCCCCATCACCTGTCTCCTCTATTATTTTTTCTTTCTCTTGATTTTTGTCAATTCCATCGTTAAAGCAGCCTCACTCATTAGCCATTACTAAGTTCACTAGAAGTGTTTTCAAATTATTTTTTATATAGTCTGAACCTTTATAACGTTCGTAATTTACTCATGGTTCATCTATACTTAATTTGAGTCGTCATTTGGCTGTTTCTTGCCATCCTATTCCTGTCATAAATGTAATTACTGTTTTTTTTTTCTCTATTAAAGGACATAACGTAATTTATTAACGCTCAGTTCTACAATCGACCACTAAGGTTCTAGCCAGCGCTAAGTTGAAGCTAAGTCACGCAAAATACGACTTCATCTCAACTTAGCGCTGGTTAAAAGCTTAGCGGTTGATTGTAAAACTAGGGGTAAGAGTAGACATTGTGCACAAAGAAGTTGGGAAGCATAAATTTACTTGCTTTTTTTTTCTAACCTCCCTGTCTTCTGTATCCAGTAATAAACTAAAACACGATTATTGTGATATTAACGTTTTGACTTCATTAAAGTCTTCGTCCAAATCTTGAACATATAGACAGAAAAAATAGGGAGGAAATATTTAATAAATAGATAGCGTGGAGAGGAACAAATCTTATTATTATTTTATTTTTTTAATTTCTGTTATTTATCCTCTGAAAAGTACAAAAAGGCTCTAACTAATAAAGCTATGTACACTGGAATGTTTTTGCTGCTCTATATGGTCGCTTAATCATATATAACAGAGATTATTATGCGGTCATATTATTGTGTAACAAAAAGTATTATGTGATTTTGTTAGTTAGTGCTTTTTTTTGTGTGTGTTTCGAGAGGACTTCCGACAAAATAAAGATGAGAATTGGAAAAGTTTAAACTAAATATTTAGTGTAAATTTTTCCTTGCTTGTATTCACTTTCCTTGTTTCTGGTGATACTGTCTGTGTTTTGGCAAAGACTAATAAAGTTGAAACAATATTGAAACGATAATACTATATTAGCAGTGTTTGTTTGTTACTATACACTGAAGAGACCAAGGTTAAAAAAAACGTAAGTAAATTTTTGTTACACATCCTTATTTTTCTTTGTCTTTAAATTCCCTTATATTTTTAGCTTCCTCTAGATCAGATCGTACGACCTTTTTTCCCCAGCTGTTTTGTTTTATCGCATTTCTGTTTCATCCATATTTCTCGCCTTAGGAGATTATTATTGAGTTTTCTTTTTATCATTTATTAACCCAGCTTCCGTTTTGTTCCCTATATTTTATTTACTGTTTTCTTATGTTTCTTTGTGTTGTCGTTTGTGCTGCTTCCCAGTTTGAAGATATTTCTTGAAACTTCCACAGAAATTAGTGTTATTTTCTCGTTCGTTGGTCTCTAGTGGAAGTCAGTATAGAAAACCTAGTCAGAAAAAGTGGGAGACATTTTGAACATGTACTTACTGTTAAACTTTCTCCACGGGGTGCTTAAGTTAATTTTTTACTGGAATTTTCGTGGTTCTCAACGGTCATATTCAGGAGTACTCTGGTTACTCTAAACAGCAGTGTGAACGCCGAAGCTATGGCCGCTCGGTTATTATTATTATTTCTCCGCGATTTCTTTACTCTTATATCTCTTTCAAGAAGCCTCTTTATGACTTCTTTTTACCTAACTTCCTCCTCTTTTTCCGGGTGGTCGAGCGGTCTGCGGTGGTAGGCCATCGGCTCGAAGGTTCCGGATTCGAGTCCCGGCATGGGTGTGGTATGTGCTTTTTTTTTTTTTAATTCTTTACATGACCACACTTTTAGCGATAGTTTGCCACCTTTATATTTTTGTGTGAAGGTTTTGTGCTCCTGTCTGAGTCCTGAACATGTATTCTTTATTCCTACTGTATTTTGTCATATATGATAAAAGAACGTGTGAGGTGCTCCGTGCCAGACAGGCGAAAGCACAAACTGCTGTAAATTTTGTTTACCGTGCGTTTAAAAATATGTATCCTTCGTCTCTTCTCCGACCTTGTAGGTTAAATTAGTTTTAACAGGTCAGTAGCTTTCCGACAAAGCATTTGATAGCTACTTTCATTCAGCGATATTTTAAACGATAATTACTCAATTTCATTTTGTTGGTGTATTCACCTGTCTGCTACAAAGTGCCTCGTTTGTAAATGTAATATTTGTTTTATATGCGTTGTGCTTGGCCTTTATCTTCTTTTGGTATGTGTAAAGTAAAATGTAAGTTGTAAGTTCGCTTCCAATTGTTTTTCTGTCTTTTGCAGTTTATTGTATGTTGAACTATACTTCTGAAATTTCCCTGTATTGTATTGTTTTATTGTCTTTGCAGACAGTACTATAGTTACGTGACTGATACGCGGTGCAAGAGAGTGGGTACTCAGTGCTGGGTTTATGGTGCCATAATGTTTACCGAAGCTATTTTGTGCATAAAAAATGGCAAAGAACTGTTTGAAAGAACACAGGCCATTAACATTATTTTGTGGCTTCTGTGTCAGTTCATTCTCTCAGTTGCTTGCGTTTATGGATGTGTGCTGTATCATAGGTATTTTCAGGTAAGTAAAGTGTGTTATGTCATTAGAAAATAAAAAGGAGTAGAGGAGGGAGCAATACTAAACAGAGTCCTGTATTTATACTCTACGCTCTGTTTTTTGGATATTTTGTATGAGGCGTTTTTTTTTCCAGCGTATTCCTTATTGTGTTTCGTTATGGGATAGGAAGAAAAAACACGGAATGATATTTCCGTTTCCCTGTACCTCTGTAATGGCACATACGTTACTCAGCGGTAAACTAGTAACATATTCGTACAACTTGAGGCATTTTACTAGAAACGAGTTGGATACATACGCGATTGTTGCTCTAGACACCTCATCTAAAGTGTTCTACATTACATTACGTATACAGGATGATTCAAAACTGATGGTAAACGCAGGGTGTTCAGTGGTCTGGAAAACCTGGAATAGTTAAGGAATTTTCTTTAAACCAGAAAAGTCGGGGGAATTATAGGATTTCTCCGCGTTCTGCCCAATTTGTGGGTGTTCTTTCTTGCCCATGGAGCGTAACGGAGAAGGGTGATGCACATGCTTGTAGGAATTTGTATTCGAGCTACTGCCTCGGTCAGCGTGTGGTGAACCTTGCTATTACGTGTGGAAGCTAAAATTAAGTTTTTTTTCTTTAATAAGTGTGTCGTCGACAATCTGGAAATAATTGATTTTTACATTTGAAACCTGGAAAAGTCTGGGAATATTTTTGTCACTGCTTGCTGGACAACATGTACATATTCGAGGAGTGTATGTATTCCCATTGACTAAATAAGGAGAAAGGTAATTTTCACGTGGGTCGAAATCTGCTTCGTTTTTGAGGCACAACGGATCTAACTTCGAGCCCAAAATTACCTAACTGCATTGGTAAATAAAGTGAATATTTAGAGCTCTTATAGGAGCAGGGTAGGTAGGTAAAATCACGTAAGTAAATAAAATCGTAAAGGTATTGGAACTTACAGAGTGATCAGTTGTCGGAGGATTGACATTAAGGCGTCCATCTTAGAAATTGTGTATCCAACTGTGGCAGCAAGGATCTCGCTTCATGATGATAATGGATCATCCAATCCATCGAAAATTTGAACACAAAAGCTGAGCAAAGCCATTTTGAGTATTCTGTAATCGTCCTATCGTATTCATAATCAATAGAATGATAATCTTCGTGGAAATTAAAGATGTTCCGAATTGACCTATGGTCAAGCTTTCAGTATAACTGTAAGATTATTAAGACTGACTGGATTTTGTTAGCCTTGATAATGAAGTATTGAAGGTCAAAATAAAAAAACAAAAAAAAAAAAACCTCGGGTCCGTTGAGAAACAAGGGTACCTCCTATGAAGTTTTCTCTGTCATTTTATTATTTGTTTTGTAGTAAACGTGTGTGTGTGTTCTGTAGTCTATTAATGTGTTCAATGTGCATTTGGTCTTTCTTGTCGATTTATTATTAATACATGTTTTCCTGTTCTGTTTTCATAGAGTCAGGAGGATACTTCAAGAGAATCTTCTCCATGTAAAGCTGCTCAGGGTGACCTAGTTACCGGTTCTTCAGTGGAGAAGGAGAGCGAAACAAGTAAGAACAGAAATAATTTATTTTCTAAGTAACACACAAGACAGATAGCATAAATTAGTTACGTAGTTTCAGCTGTGTTCCTCTAAGCTAAACAATCCTGAAGAAAAGAAATAGATTAATTAGAAATACATAAATTATTTCTGTATTTATCCTATCATTAGAAACTCTGTAAAGGAAATAATTAAATTTGACATGATTAAACGTAATAAGCAGAACTCGGGACTATAGGACAAGAAAGAGGGTGTGTCGCCGTGGCTCAGAGGGTTGCGCGTCTGACTACGAATCGGCCGGCCCGAGTTCATATCCCGGCCAGACTTTTCTTCAGTGCTTCCATGCCTGGCGCTCTGA
>JAGDQP010030855.1:7131-22308 GCA_022664845.1 Lepisma saccharinum | reverse complement strand
TGAGTTTTCAACTAATAATTTACACTTATATTTACCACGTATAGTAAAAATCTTGATAGTCTGAGCCTTAGATGACTAAAAGCATAAACAAAAATTCAAAATTCAGTAAAAAAAAATCTTGCTACGAACCGTTACTGTACCGACCCTGTGGCGCTGAACTGAACATTCCCGTACTTATATGAACGGAACACAAATTTTATTCAACTTCATTTTCTGTGTAGAAATGTTCTAATTTACTAGTCCGACACATCTTATATATTTATTATGTCATTTGTGACGATACCTTGCAACATTGGGTGCCTTAAATCCAAATTTACTACGTACTTTACGAAAATTCTTCAAACGAACTTTCTTTCTGTCTGAGCAGTTCTTCTCCTCAATTTATGATCATCGCTTTTTTGAATATGCTGTGTAACAGATTTTTTTCTAACAAGCTGTTTTTATCCATTCTTAAATTTTCTCCAAAGGTCCGGTGGAGTTATGAGTTCGAAATCAGCACGATGTGACGACACCAATATATGAAGCTAATACAAAACATATGGAACTTGAACTTTAAACCTATCTCAAATATTGATTCGTTTTTTTCATAGTGTCCAACTCGTCGAATTTAGAAAGTATCGAATAAGACATTCTATATGACTCGTGTATATATATATATATGTATGTATGTAACACCATCAACTAGAAACTGATAACTGACAACAACTAGAAAAAATACAACCAAATTTCCTAAATTTCTAATCTATAAAGTAAATCGGATCTATCCTATATACTAATGAAAACTACAATACAATCATTAAAATCTTTAACTTTCAGACATTAGATTAAAGGCGTAGCATCTCTGATCTGTTATTTCTTAGGAAAATAATTCAAAATTGCTTAGACTGCACAGACTTAATTTCATTGTTACAGTTTCGTGTCCTGTCATAAAAGAAAACTCGCGTGTACAATACTGGTCTCTCTCACTGCAGAAAGGCAAGGACAAATATAATGATGGTCACCAATTTGGAGAATATGTACAATGAAAGAATTCTACAATGAAATGTGTAGAACTTGCATCGAATTGTATATATGTAATAATGTCTTCCAAACCATATAGGGATATTGTAATTGGGCTATAAAGCTTGCTGGTTTGACAGTAAAATAAATAAATCATAGGGGTGAGATGGTAAAATTGCCCTTGGATATATTCTGTCTTGTAAGACATCGAACCAATGTTATCTTTTCAGAGGTGATGGGGATATAAGCTGAATTGGATACAAGTTACTGTTTAAAATATTAGGTGAGGATGTCATGCATACGGATATACCTCCCATTCTACTCCTGTTAATATTTTGTACATTAGATAAAAATAATGCAAGAAAGAGCATTTTAGGAGATATTCTGAGAATTTAATGGTTATTTAATATTGCAATACATAATGTAGTTTATTTTGTTAATACAGAATACATATTTTATGGTAATAAAATTTTGTGTACAATATTTATCTTCTAATAATATTAATGATTATAAATGGTATCATACTAATCGAGAATACTGACATCTTTACCGATATCCATCTTCTGTAAATAACAGCGCTTTATTTAGAACAAGAAGGGAAACATGCAGACGATAGAAGTTAGAATAAGGTAAGTTAATCACTATTTATTATCTATTGAATCACATTTGTTCATTGTGTTCTACGTCTGTTTGTTCAGTTTCTAAGTGACAAATCTCAGGTTTCATACCCATTTGGGCTGCCAGTATTGTGCATAAATTAATGGCAACAAATAAACTTAAGAAGTCACCAACATGGAGGATGAGTATAATTTATAGTAAAATTGTTAGAGAACTGGACATTAGTATAATTTCAATATTAAAATATTCAGAAAACATGTAATGAGTACGCACGATAAACTCTAAACAATATTACATATGTTTGACCACTTTAAATGAGTGTTAACTTATTGGGTTGAAGTATATAAATAAACAGAGTATTGATTTCTTTACTATGTGTGTCAACATATGTTTGCAAAGAGCGCAGTTCGATATGTAACAGGGCGCGTAAATCTATTTGAAGGGGGAGGAGGAAAAACATGCAATGTCATAGAACAAATGTAATAAGAAGATCAAGGTGTAATTTTTGGTTGTTCGTTTATTTGTTTAACAACCTCTAGGTACAGCTCTAGCCCACTTTATACTGGATGTCACAATAACAACAAAGCTAAAGGTATTTAGGGAGGAATCAGTCCAGGCTTTATGCAAGGTTCCATCCTAAACTGTACCTGGCGTAACCGAGGGAAACTTGTCAGGATGGCGACTTTGTGGATTCGATTTTAGAACCTTGCGAACGGAAACCCCTAGGTATGAAGCTCTACCAACTACGTCTTGGTAGGCTTTCAACCAGTATAGCAAATATATAATGCTATTTTATGAGGACATTTATAGGTTTTCCTCCAGTGATGTTCGACAGTTTTTTTAGTCCTACATTCATCCAGTAGAATGAGCTATACACTACAAAATTGTTACAAATAGACATCACTCCTTCCCTTCAACATGTGTTTACAAAATCAATTTTCTATATAATTTATACAAGTAGCAATTGAGTGTGCACTTTAAAATCTTTATATGATGTCGATTGTAAGTTACTGGAACTACTGGTTCCGTAATAAATAAATATTACATTAGATCTTAGTGTCAGAAGCAACGGATAAGTGATTTCCTCCTTATAATACCATACAAATGTCTTAATCATTCTAGCAGTCATGTATGTAGTGTTGGGATATGAATACTAAAATTCGACGATGAAATAAAAGAAAATAAAAAAATGTAAGTGGCAATTTCCCAAACTTTGTCACTTGAGAAACATAAACTTTAAAAAAATAATTTAAAATGTAAATTCTAGTCACGTTTGAAATACAGAACAATGTACCATCTGTTCAGCATATATAATCACCACAAACAATTTGTATGATCGCTTCCACACGGTACAATTTAATTCAAGCGCCATTTATACACAAATTGTGTGCTCTGCTTCGTATTGTTATTAGTTAATTACCTGGTTGTTAAAGTTTAATGTAGTAGATTTGAGATCCGTAATAGCACACTTTTAAAATGGAAAACCCAGTGAAGATTTATTCTGGCATGAGTACATATATAAAGAGAAAAAAAGAAAAGTGTACCGCTTCTGGAAGAAATGGTACGCAGCAACGTCTCTCAGTCATTATGCTTTAATCTACACTAATAATAGTAGTTGGAGTGTGTGAAATGTCACATTAAAGCAAAAGAAATAAAGAAAAGCATGTAATATAATTTGTGATGTTTTTACCATTGTAACGATGCATTGATGGTAAACTTGAACTGCTAATTTAAAAGTTCAAAGAGTGTCTTTCGCGCTTAGATATATTTCTTTCATCTTACCTACTAGCACGTATAGTCATTATAGAGTTAATGTTAACCCTCTTCATTTAAATTTTCATTTTAATTCTTTCCCCTGGGATCATTCTTCTGAATGGATTTATGACTGTCACTCAGTGATTCATCCAGGAATTTTAAATCACAGGGGTGGGGAATGTGTAAAGGGCCAAAGTTAAATGAGTACATCTAAGTAATAAAACAGCTTGACTTTTCAATCAATTGCCCTGTACTATTGTCGCATTTCATTGGCTCTTACAAAAATAAATGAATTACAATACTTATGTGACTTCCTTCCTATTTGAAGAAAATCAAGAAAGATTCAACATGGCTGTTTTCAAGATGGAAGCCATGATGAATATATTCTTCAGCAAGTAATGTATTCCACCCAGTACTCATTAATGGGTATTTGCTTTTCATCCCTTTAAGTATGTTAAAAATAGGGTTTTCTTCAGACATTTGGTTCATTCTGTAACCCAACTTCGATGAAAAAACTCCTTGTCCATAGGGTAGAATTGAATGATGGATGTGTGTGGAATTTAAAATTCCACACGGTCTTCGCATGGTCATTCTACGCATGGTCTTTAAAATGTAAACATCTAGAGTCATCTGAAGGAAGATGGTTACAGAAATGTAATTCCAGACCATAACTATGACTCTAGATGGAAAAAGAAATGGTGTGAAGGAACTAACCAGTATCCACTTTAAGCGGCCGTAGTGAATGCTGGGTAGCTTGCAGACGTAGCAAGTTCTTTAAAATCAAAATACTCTCTTTTTTACCTAAAAATAGTTTCCTCTAAATCAGTTTTGTAGTCAAACAACAGTTAAGGATTGGGCTAAACTCCATGACAGAGGTTCAAATATACTTGATTTGGATAATTTTGAATGATAAGTACTTGCTTAGACAGTACCACAACGAAGTCATGTGTGATGCGGGACTGGCGTCTTACAGCCCGAAAGTTGGAGATAGATGCCCACTATCTAAATACATTACATTAAATAAGACTGATTTCCCTGTTTTCTGATTACACATTCATTTCTTTGAACTTTTCTTCTTGAATAGTTATACTGGGACACTTGTAATTAGTAGTCTACGTATGTGTTCATTAGAATTTAAATGTCATTTATGGCCTTCAGTAAACAATGGCTGAGGCCAGGATAGCAGTGGGTGAGGATGTAAGAAAGAAGTCCACCAGGGCCTATTTTCGAAGAACCCGTTGTGTTACTGACATAACCTGGATAAGTCTCAGTCAGGATGGCCGTAGCGGGAATCTAACACAGGACCTATCGAATCCAAAACGAACACTCTATTGACTCAGCTACAGCTGATCGGTGTATGTCCAGTAGAATCTAAGTCATATGTTAAAGAACTATTTTCTTATTTCAAACAAAACAGTCATTGTTGCATTAAATTCATTTATAATTCATTATGCCATAAGGGAGAGAAATCCGCTCTTTCAAGACTTGTTCTTGTATTTTAGTCAAGTTATATGTAATGTAGCCATAAAACTTCTCTTTTCATTTTTATTATTAGGGTCTTATATCTTAATTATAATATATTAGGCATCTTCCCTCAAAATGAGTGGGCACCTTATACTGATGTGTGGAATAAGATGCGCATTTTAATAGATCAGCTTAAAGTCCCATATATTCGTTGTGTATGCATGTCGCTTCATGTACTTCTGTCACTAAGAGGGTGAAAGTTCAATATATTTGTGAAAAGTTTTGCTATTCCGTTTCTTTTAATTACTCCACAATGGCTCCTAGACTAAAATATGTGGCATCTTCCCTCAATCCGCTGTACGTTATTTAATTTGACACTACGCGTATTAAAGACAAACATATTTTTGTCGTTTTGACCTGTTACTTCTAAACGGTGGAAATAATTTATCATTGGAGAGGTTTTAATGGAGTAGCAATTTATATCTTCGGATTAATTGCGGAGAGCTTCCTAATTGAAATCATCGTTTCTTTGGTTAAAATTACAGCATAGGTATTGGGAGATTTAATATCTTTGTTAAAAAAAAGTTGAGATTACAACTAAGATAGGCGTAGTAACTATTGTCTTTCTTATGGTGGAAGGTTTGTAATTTTACTGCCGAGAAGCCAAAGTTCATTCGCAGTGTGCATTTCAATAAAGAGCCATATGATGAGGATTCTTTACATCTGCATGTAATTTACAACATCCATATGTGTAGTTGTTAGCATGCTACTTTCAAAGAATTGTCTGGCACTAGAATGAAGCTAAGATACTTAGATTAGAATTCAACCGAATCAAATCTAACCTGTATATATAAACTCAAAACTGATTTCATTATATTTGTTTTATATTTTGACTACATTATCTACTAACACTTACAACTCTCGCTTTATAAAGAAACATAATTCACGTCTTGTCACAGTTCTTCTCTCTCCCCCGTACAATAAACTGCGAAAACTTCAATGCCATACTCATTGTTCTAGGTGACCTTCACTAGTTAGAGATAGAACTGATAGAAACTATGGCAGATTTCTAAAATGTTATTTTACAAAACAGATAAGATGATAATGGAGAGTTATAGAAAAATATCAACACTGTTTACAACTAGAATCTGAGCTAGAATTTGGTAAATTTAAAATACATTTCCGTTCTTTATTTTACATTGAGTTTTATTTTATTTTTCATAAAAAAATAAATATAAAATTTTGGGTGGTGCGATATTGTGTATTTATGATGACCATCCTCTTGTTGTTAAAAGCTTTTGATAAGCCTTTGACCTTTCAAAGATAGAATCTAATAAATTGGAATAATTAAGCATGAGCGGTGTGAATTTCAGAACCCAATGAAATCTAGCCAATGAGTGTATATGATGAAATCAGCTATGGTCTGTGGTTCTTCCGTAGTCAAACTAAGGTCCCATGGAAAGTTTGGTGCAGATTCGTTAGACGGTAAGGATTTTTCACAACCCGAAAAGTATTTCCTAGCTAATCAGCGTACAGTGGGGCTATATGTTGGAATCAGGTATAGTCTATAGTTTTCCCTGGTCAAAAGGAGACACCATGGAAAGTTTGACAAATGGTAAATGGTGTGGAAGAACATCTTATAAATCCTTCCTCCGAGGAAGCTCCATACTTAGATTGTTTCTTTAAACCAGGGTTTCTCAACGTGGAGGTCACAACCCCTTGGGGGTTGTGGGTTGTGTGTAAGAGCATCGCGAGAGGAATTTAAAAAAAAAATAATTTAACTAGGGTTTTGTAGGTTCAACCAATAAATTTCAAAGAAGGTATTTTATTTTATTTGTTTCTATAATTACTTACGGTAATGTAATTTGCTAAATAGTTTTTCTATAATATAATTAGAATATTATACAGCAAATTAACTGCCATGTTTTCAAATGAAAAGCAAATATTGTGCAAAATAAGAAAAGTACAAAAATACTTAAAACGTTACGAAAGATTGCATAAGTTTATTAGGTTAGCACGAAATCTGAGTCAGGTTAGATTTAACCAGTTTCAAAATGTCCGGTTCAATTTTTGTGTACACTTTATCAAGTCATTTTCAGTCAAAAGTTAGGTATTCATCCTTGTCCTAAATACCACGTTTTAACATACAGTCTCTCGGGAAGGGCGTAAGCCATAATGCTGTTACCACCCATAAAATTCATTTTATCTTATCTTAATATACAGTCTCTTTGTTAATTTGTGTAACTGTGAAACAGACCGATAAAAGCAAAAATTTTCAAGATATTTCCACGAATTTTTCTACAATTACTCACAAAACCCACTTTTGACACTGTGAATATAATTTTCCAAAACAAAATTTTACCCCCCGCCCCCGCCCTTCTGGTGGTTTAAACTAAAAAGTGAAGTAATCGACAAATGCTACAGTATTTTATAGACAAAAATCAGCGTTTGACTCAATTTCTTGGTATTAATGAATAAAATTAGACAAGGAAAGGGGGTCTTCTGAATTAACATTGATTTCCCCATAAGGGAGGTTCACTTTTGAGTTTGAATCCCCGGATTAAAATTTAGTTTAGGAAAATTATTTTTTCAGCGTCGAAACTTCAGTGTTTTGGGAGCAATATTATATATATGTTTGTGTGTGTGTTGAAGCCTTCAGAAGGATATTTAATACAAAGTGAAACAAAACCGCTTATTACAAACAAGGTAAAAGGGGGTCGCGGTATGGAAAAGTTTGAGAAACGCTGCTTTAAACTACCAATGTGGAGGAAAATATTTATAACCAAATAGCATGTAACAATACTGGTTCTCTCCTAAATGTTAGACTACCACACACGACCGTCAAGTTTAGTGGGCTGTAGGTAAAAAAGGCGTTTGTTGTGTCAACAGCAGTAAAAGAAAACGTAAAAAAGTAATTAAAAAATCTTAACTCGTAACCTTGGACGTGCTGGGGTAGATTCTACCCCAGTAATTTACATTTTCTTTATTAGTTCTACTATTGGCCGCCACACAGAGAAGCGCTGCTCTCTAAGTTTCTGTCAGTTGTTTCTCGATCGCTAGACGTGATGTGTGCTTTATGCGTGTAAGCATAACCTATACTGCTTTACATTTCCAGTTCGGTAGAAAATGTCCCCTTTATAAGTTTCATTTTCTTCATTAAGGAGCTCTAAACCGTATGTCTCAAAATTTCTTAAACTAAAATGTTGCTGAAACAAAGGCCTTATTTGTGAAAATAATATAATTTTAATTTTATATTAATAAAATATATTCCGGAGAAAAGAATAAAACTAATTTGATTCTCAAATTTTATACAGACTATTAAATAGTGTTTAGTTTTTGTTGGGGTAGAAAATACTCTACCTCCAAGGTAGTGCGACAAAATTCGTATGTACCAGGTTACGGGTTAAAAACATACTTTTCTTAAAACAATTCGTACTAAAAAGTAATTTTGTTTATGCATGACTAAAAAGAAAAGCATGGGCTCGCTCTCATATATAATCACTTTATAAATTCTTCAATTGGTGCGCTTCATGCTTTTCTTTTTAGTCATGCATAAACAAAATTACTTTTTAGTACGAATTGTTTAAGAAATGTGCTTTTAAAAATATTTTTTATTATTTTTTTCGAGCTATTTTGGAGTTCAGATGCTTTTTCTCAAGCTGATAATGTCACCAAAGTCCTAAAGTGTTCTGCAACCAGTCAAATGCGACATCCCTGCGGGTTAGTACTTATTTAAGGATAAACAAGTTCCTACTAAAAATAAATTATGCTTTTAGGTGAAAGAGACAATGGAATATTGTATTTTTCCCCGACTTACGTCGCTGTATAAAATTTCATCATTGTATGACGTCGAGAAATGAGTTAAATTAACGTTGCAAGATTTGAGGACACAATGAACCATTGTGAACTACAGATACAAATGTAAAAACTTTATTTTGTATAGGCCAGTGTAGTAACTTTTGACTTCGGACCGTCACAATTCGACCTGTTTACAACTAGTTAAGATCCATAAATATCCATGCCTCTGGCAGGATTCGAATCAACGACCTTCGAGTCGCTGACCTAGCGCCTTAGACCACGCCTTGTCGGCTAAAGGAAAGCGTAATGTGTAGTAGGCTTATTCCTTAGATCATTGCATAACTTTTTGCGCAAAATATATTTTACATATTAATTCTTAAACCACGCATTTTTAACTGATTCCTCAAGAAGCAAAAGGGACTCATTTTGGCGCGTAAGCCTATGAATGTTTTTCCTTTACTTTTGGGTAACTTTTTAAATTAATTGGATCTACACTGATTTTGATTAAAGTTTGTGCGTCTTGTAGCGTAACCTACAAGATACGTTCGCAGCGCTCGACTCTTACGTAACAGATTCTCCGCAAGTCATCCATGCATTTGAAGTTTTGTAGCATTTCATCATTACTAATTCAGTCACATACTTAATCCGCAAAAGACCCTTATCGGGAAATTAAAAAAAAAAAGAAACTAACCCCACAATCAAACTAATTTCCTGCTCTAATTTAACATCATAACGTACTACTTAAAGTACATAGTAAAGTACTATTTGTTATTCACATGAAGTGCTGAGTTACCAACGTTTTTGGTCTTACAGAAGTTGACGGGGACTGTCCTAGATTCGCGACAATCTTCGGTAGTCATGCCAGCGTGCATCGTGCTGACATCGTGCCATGTGAAATTAAGTGAAGAAGAAACAATTAAATTTTGTTGAATTTAAAAAATATTCTATATGTAGTGGTGTTACAGACGTTATCTTCATTGTTAAAAAGTTATCGAAAGCGCAGTAGGCGGCTTGACGGTCGAAGATTATCTAGATTTGAAACAGTCCTGGTCAACATGTGCACGCAGAAAAAGAGTTAGCAGCATGGCCTAGTGTAAATTCGCTATTAACCTAACATAGGATAACAAATCGACGACTAATTTACTGGATATCTATTATAAATGGGACATTAACCCAGAACGATACATCTACCTGGGTAAAAGCATGAGCATGTAAACATCAACAAAAGAGTGAAGTAATCAATTTAATAGTTGGCGTTAAAGTTAGAATAGGTTAGTTACCTCAAATTTTGCTTGGGATTTCGCAGCGAAATAAGATTATGATGATAGTAGGTATTATACTTAGATGCAAGTTATTACGTATTAGTTCTTGTTAACTATGTACGGCAATGACAGTGAAGAAGGGTGTGGTTTTCCGTGCCCCTTTAATAACGACAGATAAGGCTAAATAAAGTCAACTTTGTTCAGTTAAGTTTTATCGTTGAGTAAATATCTCAATGGTTTTATCCATACAGGGTAGAATTTATACCCCCTCCCCCTGCCCCGATTGAGGAATCACTCTTATTGAACAATGAATTCCGACTAATTTCGAATTAACTTAATCACGGCCCAAAATAGCTCATTAATATACTCAACTAAGCAAACAAAGCCTAATCTAAACCTCACTCTTTTGAATGATCCAGGGAGATGATATCAAAAGAGCTCCGTTCCGCCATCAGCATTTGTTAACATTTGATCGTTCAAAATACAAACATAAATTGGTTACCTAAGACGTCTTTAATTAGGTTAAATAATTCAATTCGTTAAGAATCGGATCCGAAAGAATAGGTCTGAGAAGAATGATGTTTTATCTGGAGGAGTATCTAAAGTTTATCCAAAGACAGATGAATAAAAGTTAGAATGCTTGGCATAGCAACACTTTACGTATAGTTAGAATTAGAGTATAGTAATATTTAGAAGCAATAAATAAACAAATGATGCTGAAATTAAAACCGATACATAAATACAAATTTATGTAATATAAATTATTTTATGTTACATTTTTAATTAACTTCTTAATCAAATTTTAATTATATTTTTAATTGAAATTACATATCGCAAAACAAATAATACTTGCAGAAAAATGTTGGAAGATGATCAAGAAGCCACCAATAAGTACACAATAAATAGATACCAAGAATCTCATGGTAAATTTTCCGCGCCAAATACATCAAAGATATTATCACAGAGAAATACGTATTTCTTTGTGATATTATCTTGAGGCTTATGATAACATCGGATCCTTTCGTCTTCAGTTTAAAAGATACTGTCCAAGATAAAGTTGAAAGAATTACTAACCTACCAGATGCAGTAGACCTGTTAGTTTCTCCAACTGCAACTCCTGAAGTGGAAACTTCCAAAACTCTTTGCACCATTATATAAAGATCCAGATGAAACATCCAATGAGAATTCTGACGAAAACGATTTCGATTAGTGTTGTATAGTTTTCGCGTACTGTCGTACAAAACTCACAGATCGGCAAACTATAGTGAAAATCTTTTAAGGACCGGGGAGATACCAGTAAGTTTTCGACGTTATGAACATGCCAAAACATCTTCAGATTCCAATTGTTTTGGAAAGGAAATGTAAATGTTAATCTCAATTTTGAACTATAGAAATCTACAAAATAAATGTTAAATAATTAATCGTATCAATTTTGCGAGAACCAACACAATGGTTTCTTGGACCGGCGGTTGAAAACCATTGTTCTAGACTACGTTTGGAATTATTTTAACAAATTAGTCCGTCATGCGGGATCCGTCATTTTGACTTCTCAGTCACATTTGCAATCAGTAACCTGAAAACCCAAATAAAACATCATTTCGTATGAATTTGATAATGTTTCTTTTTTACGAACACACGGCTATACTGAATCCCTCAATTTTTGGAAATATGTAATAATGAAATTCGAAATCAGCAGCCTCAAAAATCCAATTTGTCAAAGTTCGACATTTTTTTTAAAAAAATAAAATCGTCCGTCCGCCATGTTAAGACCCACACGGCTATACTGAATCCTTCAATTTTTGGAAATATGTAACAATGAAATTCGAAATCAGCAGCATCAAAAATCCAATTTGTCAAAGTTCGACATTTTTTAAAAAAAATAAAATCGTCCGTCCGCCATGTTGAATCCCTCATTTTATTATTCTCAAATGTTTACCTTCAATTCGAAATTAGCAAGGTCACAAACACTAGAATACCGATTTTCATGTAAAGTGGGAGTCAAAGTTGCCTGAGCCAAAGTTGCCTAAAGGCTTACAAATTAAATTCAAAGTGTAAATTGAACTATATTTTTTATATTTTGGCCACATTGTTTTCGGCATTTTGCCACACCGTGTGATGTTTTTTATGTTACTTTGTGTCTTATAGCGCAACTTTTTAAAGCGTTCTCCTTTAAGTTATCGCAGATGTAGAAAAATATAATAAAATTTGTAACTGTAATCTTTTATTAAAGTAAATTAACCTGTACCTATTTACAAAATATAAAGCAAATTACTTTAAATTAGAATTCTACTTACTTTAGTCATTCATGTAATAAAAAAGAAAAAAAAAAACAGGTACAAACGAAAATGTAAACAAACAAATGAATGAGTAAACAGCCTAACCATTAAGACAAACATGAACGTAGTAGATTACTTGAATTACAACTCATAGTACAAGAAAAACATGACTTTGTAATTAACTCTTGTTTTCTTCTTCTTCCTTCTTGCCACATTTCAGAGTGAATAAAGTAAAATGTACAAAGTTTATGCAGCTATTAACAAACGTGTTATACCAGATTAGTGTATACGATAAAAATCCAACGTGTGTGGGTGATACAAGCAAGATGTGTGCGAGTGTGTGAAAGTTAATGTCTCTGTGTGTACATATGTACCATATGTTACAAGAAATAATTGTCTTCACAGGTCGTCTGTGTCGTGAAACAAGAAAAAAAAGAAGTAAATCTGCCCATCGTGTGTGTAATTGCACTTTCGTTACTAACATCCTCAACACCTTCAAAAGTGATAAAAGGAATTAGAAGAAACGTGGAGGAACAAATTCGAAGAAGATGCAGTTCCTTCTCCCTTTCCCCTCTTACCAACTTGTCTTACGCTTCTCATGCAAAACAAATCTCATCTTCTCCTGTGACGTCCTCCCCTCTCCTCCCTCAGCCTATTCTTTCTCCTGATGCACCCACAAGATAGCCGCGAAGATTTGATCCACTCACAAGATAGGCAGAGAGTTCTAACAATTCTTTTGTCTCCTCAAAGTTGGAAGTAATTAAATATCCCGTCCTCTCTATTTAAGTACATTGGAAATTATTCTCTCTTTACGTACGAGATCGATACCTTTTATAGAATAAAAAAAAAACGTAATAGGTGTATAGTATCGTAATATTACAAACAAGTACACTCATTGGTCATATCATCTTGTGAATTCTCCCTTTACCGGCCGGAGAAGCACAACTACATGTTATGGTATGAAGTGACGAGCATCCAATGCGGAGCTGCCCGTCCACGTAACCTAAATTGTAGCTCATAAGTTTGTATATGTTCTTCACGCTGAAGTGACTACCTCAATGGTTTGTTCAACTTTGCTTTCCAGGGTAGGTACGTGAGTTTGGACAGTCACTCGGTGAAGTCCATTGTCCCGAAGTTTGAGGAGGAATGCTTCTTCAACCACACTCTGGAGACATTGGACCTTTGACAGGGCTTATTACACTATCCAAGGAGAAAGGAGAATATTAGCAAAGATACTCCATGACTAACCTTGAAGGTAAATATGTTCAGAAAGGACAAAGATAAAGAGGGATCAGGATAAAGGATAACGACCGTTCTGGACGATTTAGGGATCATCTGGGACAACATATGAATATTTTACTTCATGCAGGTTTTAAAATCTTCTAGTGCTACATTATAAAAGTATCAGGATGCGAAAAGGTAGTGGGCCCAGGGCTTAGGCTTGACGCTGACATTAAGAATCCTGGAAAACCCTCGTTCAGGAAGCCCGATCGCTGGGATCGATCCCAGAATCTTACGAATGCACAGCAAACGTTCTACCAACTGAAATATGACCAATATTTTTTTCTGTCCATAAATTCGTACTTGGTAATGCTATCTTCTACGGGGACAATTTTTTTACGATTTCCTTAAGTTTATGGGCGGCGAAGAGAAGGAAGGGCAAGAGAAAACGTAATGAATGAAATTGAACGCCGTCTAATGCGTCTCTGCTAACTCCTCATTTGAATTACGGTCCAGTCAATACTACCATGTTGTGTCAACAGCCTCTTTTACCGAAGAAATCCTCCTGCAAGAGATAAGGAATTCCGGTTAACATTAAGTGTTTCGCAAGTTGTAACACGGAAACAAACTATTTCCTGACATCTGTTCATATATACTTGATTTGTTATCTATACCTAAGGAACACATCTTTAAAGTTATGCTGTACGTCCTGGTCCTTTCGCATAAATGCATAAATTCTGATCCTATTGTCGCAGTATTTAAGTAGTAACCAAGAATTAGTGCCTAAACTTCTTCGCGCTTATGTAGAGATTTTCAACAATATTTTGAACAGGGTCGAATGAGCTAGTTTGCCCCAGCTTCCTGGAAGCCAGAACCGCAATTTATCCTCTATGAGATATGTAAACAACTCGGTTTCTCAAATGGGATGAGAAAAGAACATTTTATCATTTGCGTATTGTTATAAGGGAAATAGTTTTGACATATTGATAAATTACAGTACATAACCTTCGAAGGATAACAATCTAATTTACCATCTACTATGTATACATCTTCATCATATTTAATAAAGAAATACTTCGTGAACAGGAAATATGATGTTTAAAACTTTTATTTTTGTTGCTAATGTGAAAGTTGGAATTTTTTTTCTTCTTCTCGCACTGTATAGTTAAGAAGATTTATGTTAACAGACATCCGCTACAAGTTCATTACAAACAGAAGTCTTGTGCTTACCAAAGACATTGCAATTATGATGATGCTACAGAAATCAGGTAGGTTTTACATTCAGTAAAAGAACATCCGATGTTTCTTCTTCTTGTACTGTATTGCTATTATGTTAGGTTTATAGATCTTTCTGCATTGCGAGAAATGAAGGCTTGAAGTTAATAATTATGTAAGTTTCATTTTCCCACTTACTTGGAAAACCAGTTTTATATAATTTTATTTCCATTACTCCTGAACATGTGTAGATTTTGATCCTTATTTAGTTTATAGGGCTAACTAAATACAGAATGGTTCCAAATTATATAGACAATTTTTCGGAAGTGATTATTCACACCGAAACAAGGAGAAAATGTTATCTTGCATATGGTTCGAAATTCACTTTGTTTTCGATCTAGAAACGGGTTTAAATTCTACCCCAAAATCTACTTCTCATAACAGGAGTAAATAACATCAACATTTCTAGGTAAATAATAGCCAGTACATTGAAATAAGATTTAATTTCCCGAAATTGAATTGTATCAATAGGGTAGATATTAAACGTTAAAATGTGATATCATTGGACT
>JAGDQP010030854.1:0-17650 GCA_022664845.1 Lepisma saccharinum | reverse complement strand
TATATATATATATATATATATATATATATATATATATATATATATGTGTGTGTGTGTGTGTGTGTGTCACTGTCATAGATACGGGGAAAAACTTACAGATCAACAATTAAGGTGAGTATGCAAGCATATATTCATCTATTTATTACGTCGTATTGCGGGACGTTTATTAAACTATACAATTTACTATTTTCTTAAACAGGGTGTCTAATGGATATATTACAAATCGAAATGCGTTAATTTCGAATAAATAAGTGGAAACCTAAGAAAAGAGTATCTCAGTAAATACGCTGGTAGTAATATTTGCAATATGTTACACACAACCTAATCTAAAAAAAAACTGCAGACACACTTAAATTACATCTCAACACCGTCCTGAAGATGGCGAGCGAAAGCCCTTCGGGAATTTTCCAATTCATATTGAAACAACTACTTAAGAAGACGACATTAAAACCACACTTTAAGGCGAGTGATAATATGTGTTCTCTGTGGGTTTAAAGTGGCTTTATTTGAATTCAAATACTTGACAAAATATATATTAAAGTTAAGGTAATATCATAACTTAGTTTAACATCAGACCCAAAGTCCATAAATACATCAACCCAATTTGAAAATAAGACATGCATGATTAGAGTAGAATTTGAATGTATGTTAAGGCCTTTAGGCAACTATGGCTCAGGCCGCATGAATGAGAATGGGATGAATTGTAGGAATAAAGAAAGTGGGAGGAAACGGGAGCATCCCGAGAAAACCCACACGCATGGTGTTTGTCCACCACATGGCATGAACAGGGATCGATCCGACGACCCTTGACACCAGAAGTGATCGCTTTACGATTAGTATAGAATATAAGAGAAAAATGAAATTTGAAAACAAAAAAACAGCATCAGTCAGAAATAAGTATGGCTGATATAAGCTCAATTACCCTCGGGGTCGTCACACCCGTACTCACAAAAAATCTTAGAGTCACTGAGGAGCTCCTCACAAAAAATAATTACTTCATGCCTCATTCTGTGACCTTAAATCCACAAATTCAATAAAGTTTCTTCTAAATGTTAACAAAGGGGAATTAATAGAGTGAAAATTTAAGTTAGAAATAATAACTTTAAAAAATCCTGGTTTTCGCAAGAATTCTAGTTTTTTCAGGTTTTCCTGATCCAATATAAAATTCCAGGTATTGCAAGTTAGTAAATACCCTGTTAAATTTAATCTGAAAAGTTAGGCTTTACTTCTTCTGTTAGCACTATTGTTGTGTTGGCAAAGCAAGAGGGTAAAAATTGGCTTTTATTTTATTTTGCTTTTATTTGCCTTCTAGAAGAACTGTAGTGACTCAT
This sequence comes from Lepisma saccharinum, assembly GCA_022664845.1. NCBI lineage: Eukaryota > Metazoa > Arthropoda > Insecta > Zygentoma > Lepismatidae > Lepisma > Lepisma saccharinum. The sequence continues at coordinate 16,319 of JAGDQP010030854.1, read as the reverse complement.
CAGAAAATATGTTCAAAAAATTAAAGTTTCTTTATGGTATTATAATGCCATTAGTGTTTTTACTTTCGATGTTTTTGCAAGACTTACTTTTTTGGTATAAATTGGCGCATTCGTGATTACATAGATTAAAAAGAATATGGCAATAAATCAAGAAATTTAACATCAGTATCCGAAGTACTCGTTATGAAATGCATGCAGTGAAAAGAGAATAAAAATATGTCTCAAAATATATGAAAATAGAATAGCAAAAGATATAAATACTGAAGTTCAGTGGGAAGCAAGTGCCCCTCTTGCCGACGCCCTTGCGAATGTGGCAACAATGTTGCTTTAAATGAAAAATGTGAATAAAATACAATGTTTCAATTCGTTATTATTAAATTCTTATTGTTATTAATTTATATGTTACCACCTTGTGCTAGACCCTAACTCCCCTTCCCCCCGCCCACTCCAGTATTTTTGTGTTCTCGCAGGTAGAAATGGTGTTGCGAAAATATAAAATATGCTAATACATTGTAATGCTACAGGGAACACTGACGAAAATCAAACCATGTAAATTCGGAAACGCTAACCAAGAATTGGCCCTAACCTGGTTATCACCCCTGCTAGATGACGTCCCGGGAATAATCCCCGACCTATCATTTACCGTAGTTGCAGTATTTTCTCGCGAACGAGAGCCGAAATAAAACAAAATACATAATCGGACTTCATTAAATAAAAATAGTACACACAAAGGTGAGCCTCCTCGTAGCGTAGTCGGTATGCGCTCGAGTTCGATTCTCGCTGGGGGCTCAAAATTTCGGTGTTGATCAGGGTTCGAATGTTTAAAACAAAATCTTTTAGACAGGGTCAATTGTTTTAAATATTTTGAACATTTGTTTTATACCAGTATTTTTAAGCAGTGTTTAAAACATATAAATTTTAGTTTCCTTCTTTGAAAGAACCATATTATTCTTTAGAGTGCGAAAGGGTAGTTTTACCAGTAAAACGTATGCAATTTAACCCGAGTGAAAGCTAGTTTCTAAAATAATCAGTATTATGTCCCCGCAAGCCTTGAGATTGAGACATAACATGCGTTGTTTCGACTTATTCTTTACCGGTTGAGTGCTAGAAGAGAACATATTAATTCGCTATCAATAACATGAAACAAGATGTTCATATTTCAATTCTTTCTTTTTTTTTTTTATTTATTGTAAGAAACTGCCAGGGAAACAAAAAATTCATGGCCATGTATTTGTTTCTATGATTACAGTGCTTTGACTCTTTTGGTATTTTTATGAGGGAAGGGACAGTAGTGAGTAACTGTGTAAATTTGATAAACATTTTTCATTTGGTGCGTGGAGTTTATTTCATGTGGAAGAACTTATTACCCTTGGTGTTGTTAATTTAAAGGTTCGTATTTTAGCACTTCCGTTTTTTAAAAGTGTTGCTTTCGTTTTTTCTATTTTTTTACAAGCCAGCCATTTGTAATAGTGCTAACGTCTCTTTGATCAAAACATACTTTCATATTGGTAATTAAGAAGTAATATAACATACTTAAATCCTAGATTACAAATTTTTTTGGTATATGTGAGATATTCCGGGTTGCTCATGTCAGTTCTCAGGGTTGTCAACTTTAAAAAATATATTTAAAAAAATTTCATATCGTATCTTCCCCAAACTTAGCTTAAAAATCATTCAACACAATAGAAGAAAGTTTTGCGTGTCCCCGACCTCGAACACCCTAGTCCTCATTGTTGCCGACCTATTTAAAAATTCAACTTATAGAAATGCCGTTATTAATGCAACTTTACATGTGTGTATTGATTTACACTAGATTTGACATACATGTGCATTAGGTACTGATACAGGTCATACAGGCACTCCGGGGACCGTAGTTTGTCAGGTTGCGAAACGATTAAAAAATCTAAATATTCATATTTGTTACCGTTGGACGTATCTGCATTGATTTACACCAAATTTGACATGTGCATTAGGTACTGGGACAGTTCGTGTGGATACTTCCGGCGCCGTAGTTGTCAGTATTGCCAATCAATTTGAGAAAATTAAACGTTTAATTGCTTCCATATCGTTGAACGTATTAGGACCAGACCGTACTGGGACGCGTCGTAGAGGAACTTCAAGTCCCACAGTTGACAGTGTTGTTAATCAATTGCAAAAATTAAATATTTACTGCTTCCATTCAGTTCTAGGTATACGCACCAAGCTTTGATTATACATATTCGACACAATCGAAACATACCCAAGCACCCAAGTATCAGCGTTGGCACCCTATTTTAAAGTTCAATTTTTCAAATGGCCCTCATACTGTTACTTGCCGATAGCTATTGCTATACTTTCAAAAAAGCGCGTGGGGAGCCGCGGGACGTGGCTACGTTATGATATGCTTTGAAATAATACTTCTCAGGGCCCTATTGCAACAGACTCATTACAAGAAACCTGTATGTGTTAACTTGTTCATAAGAGTATTCATTATGCATTTATATCTCTCTTGAAATATGCATATAATAAAAAATATGTTTTGTTTCATTATCTTTATCTGTATATATTTTCATAGTATATGGGGCGAGGCTTGGAGCCGAGAGCATGGTAGATCAATGCCATCAACCTTTTATAGTGAAACACAACGTACTAGTAAACGCACACATATATCTCTGCCCTTGAATAGAAGGAAGTTACTTCCCGGGATTTTGAGCTAAAGATAATTGATTCTTGCGACGGTAATTATGATCAAAAAGAGATATCTTCCTTGAATAATACCGTACTTAGAACACAACGTATTTTTTGTACGGGATGAGAGTATAGTTCGGTAAGAATTCAAAGGTTTTCAGTTTACAAATTACCCATTATACGAAATAACTTAGTCCATATGTTCTTAGTTCCCTTATGTTTGTCAGGGTGAAGATAGATTAAGTCTTGCAATGTGGCAATGAATGCATAAATAACTCCAATATTTAACTCGTTAGGTTGCAGGAAAACAAAGCAATGGTAGATTGGGATGATTGTATGAAAACTTAAATCCAATCCTGCTGATTACATTGACTGTCTGCAGCGTAAAACATTAAATACTTTCTTTGTAAAAAAAAATATAAATGAACTGAAGAAACTTCACAGAAAATTAAAATTTTCTTACAACACTATGTACTCTACAGTGATTCCGCCAGACCGTACTCTGTGGGGTGCTCACGCCGCAAAGTCTCTACAACAGCCCCAACTTCAAATTTTGCTGTGAAAAATCGATAGAAAGCGTACCAAACTGCACTTATACCTTCCCAATTTTTACTTTTCACACCCCCAAGCTGGAAATCTTGGCGGAAACTCCGTCTCTGCTTCTTTGCTGTTCGTTTATAGACTCATTATTATTAGTGGGTTGCGCAGGAAGGGAAAACAAATTAATCTGGATACACTTTATTTAAGTTAATCCTTCCAAAAATAACCGTAAAACCAAATGTAAATTATGTAAAAAGGAAATTACAAGTCTTGTTACCCAATCGAGAGAACATTTCAAGAAGTGTAATTCAAATCCCGGCAAGGACACTGGAGAATTTCCATTCGTTGTTTCCATGGCTGACGCTAAGAGGTATACTGAGCCTCCTATTAAATTGAGTACCACAGTGTCCTTGGGCACTTTGGGAGGTAGATGCAGCCGAGCGTGCAACTGCCCAGCCCACCTCACTTCGTGCAGTTGGTCGAGAATATGTAATTCACTACCTCTACATCCACCATGCGCCATTCACTACGCGTCTGCGTTACACAGGGTATAACTTTTATATAATAAATAGCTTTGTCATTTTATTTTAATAAAAAGCACATTTCATCAAATTTGGTAAAATAGAACCTACAATTTCTAGTAAATGCTTATGAATAGACCGAAAGCGTGATTATAACGTTATAGAAGCTACTGCAGATGGAGTACCCCTACCAATTTTTTATTTTTAAGAAAATAATTTCCAGTCTCTAAAAACGTGTTTAAAACAAAAAAACATAAACACGTTTAAACATGTTTTTTTTAATGTGTTTTTCCAACTCTGGTTGATCGAGAAGTAATGTGTTCAACATTTGAAAAAATATTTTTCTGGGATTTGATTTCTCTTAAAATGTATTTCCCAGAGCAAAATTTAGACGTTATATGATACGAATATTTACGTGTTTTTAAAAACTACTTTGATTCTCATTCTCTGCATGTATTTAAAATGTATCCCTCGCAACAAGGATATTCCAGGATTATTGCATTTTAATATTCCGGAAGTATTCCTAGGTAATTAGAAATATTCCAGGGATAAGAATACTTCGAATCATGAAAAAAACACACAGGGAAAATTTATAATATATTCCCATAGAATAAAAATAACCTTGCACATTAGAGAAATGTGCACGTTGCACTGCAAAATCATGTATTTTCACGCTAGATGGATACAAAGTATAGTAGTAGCAGAAAGTTAAAATCTAATTCGAAAGTTAACAATAATCCTGAAATCTTCCGAAGGCAGACATTGCCATATAAAATGTATACTCCATGTATTGAACTAATCCAGGCATGAATAATGCTGGCATATAGTGAGAATATACCTCCCTTTCTATTGTATAGAGCCTATATTTATTGCGTACTCTCTGGGAGTATTTATTCTGTTATTTAACTTTTATTTAATGGCCAAACATGTCGCTGTGGGGTCGAAAGTCCCTCGCATATCTAAGGGACAATAGCCCTCGGCGTAAAGAAACCCAAAAAGGTCTTTCGGTAAAATAACATGTTGTGTTATTTTTTTTCTACATTTATCTTACATTTATCGGTCAGACACTCAGCTATGCCTAAGACGCGATATGTTAAAGGGACTGCAAGTGGCAGGTTCAAGCTATGGGTGTCTATCTATGAGCTATATTTTTTAAAAAAAACTAGATGCTTGTTCCCGTAATACTTTTTTCCGCGACTATATCATCTTGAACATTGAATGTATTAGTAAGAACCTATATTGAAATATTCGCTGTCTCGAAAATCTCGTGCTGTGGTTATAATATTAGGAGGCGAAAACATTAGACACTACATATATATGTTGGATTGTCAGATAATAACAGATTGCCGGCGTGGTTATTTGCTTGTTTAGCTAGGTGCTCTTTCTACACTGAGAATCATAGTTTCGCTTTCCACCTACGCCAGCATTTCTCAACCTTTTTCATCCTGCTACCCATAAAAACATGACATTTCAAAACATGACCGTTGATCTGCTGTGTTTGATAATAAACATCCTAATTACATTATTCAAAACTATTCAACAAATTACGTTATTTTAGTAGACCTTAATTATAAAAACAATAAGCAAATATCGTTTTCGAAATTTATTAATTTTAACCTACAAACACTAGTTAAATTTATATTTTCCCCTTCTCTTGCGACCTCCTTAAACAAAATTCACATACCCTCTGGGGTTCGCGAACTCCACGTTGAGAAACCCTGACCTACGCCGATATAAGTTTCTTTCAAAATCGTAAAATATTTTATTCATTTGATTAGATGCATTGGGGGAATAATATGCACCGGCCTCATTTGCAAAATTCCAACTTACCTTAGAAAGTAGAGGGAATGCAACACGTATTTTCGAACCATTATTATGTTACTCAGAAATTTCTTTTTTGTCCATGCAATGCGGCCTGATATAAGTTTACTTAAAGAAATGCAATTCAAAAATACTGCAATTTACCAAATTAAAAAAAACAGTGATTTCCTTAGCTGAGAACAATGTGGATTTAGATCGAGCAAGAACAAGAAAGCTCCGTTAATTTCTCCTGTCCACCTGGTATGTTCTGTCTCTTAGCTACCTTAATATATTGGACCACTTAATTCTGATTCCTCCATCTGTAATGGAGGCTAGCGCCTAAAGGAAAACAGATACAGAGAAACTGACCAAATTTGAGTTCAGCGATCTCGATTTATCCAGCCGTTTCTAATGTTCCGTTCCAGATGTTTAAAATTGACTGACACTTTCCATTTGGTTAGCCTTCCGCATTTTAAGAATTCATGCAAGTGATCAAATTACTGCAAAGCAAATAGAGATTCACTGACCTCAAGTTTGAGGTCAGCGAATATGACCTAGATTAAACTGTTCCTTTCTAAACATTTTGGTATAACTATTAAAGCTTTTGATATAATTATTAGACCAAACCTTGAAATGGTTAACCCTTGTTAAAGGAATGATAATCGTTGTCAGATTTCTTTGCATTTGACAGGAATCAAACTACTACTTCCACGCATTACGAACATAGATGACGGCGCTTTGTGAGAAAAGAAGAGCAAGCTTCGGGATCGAACTCGCGTCGCCAGCTGTATGAACGAAAAGGGGAAAAAATAACGCGACGAAGCGCACCCGGCCGCGAAGACATCAGATAGGCAGGCCTCAAGCTCAACTCTTAAGGAAAAAAAAGTAATATATATATATGTATAACTGATTTTTGTTTCAGTTACAGTATTTCGTGCATTTATGAGTTAATCTTCAATTGATTACTATTTTGTTAGATGCTATACATATGAAAACCATGTTGCATAATTTGTTAAAAGTTCCAAAAACGGTATTTAACGTCCCAAGTGGGAATAACCGAAACTTCTTCGCTTATGATTACAGACATAGCAACATCGCTGTATTATAATTTATTTTATGGCCAATAATAACAAAAGGTTAGTTCTAATTACTTTTATTCACATATTTTTCTCTACATCACGACTAGATATACAAACATTATTTTCTTCACAAAGATTAGTACTCTAAAACTGCACTAATACACTCATTGTATAAACCCCGCGCAGTGGCCACTCCTGTTGTTGCGATGTTGCCACATAGATAAATTTCAGGACAAACTTTCTAAGAGCTGCTGAAGAGTGCGCTCTTAGGTTATAATTGACTTAGTGTACGTTCGCTTGGAATCCCCCGCCTTGCCTCTAGATCTGACTGTGACCTAAAGAGGCGCTGGGAATTCCCGCGATCGAAGAGCCATCTGTTGGCTGAGAATTGAAATGTCAACCACTGATCCTGGCTTAAGAGCAGGTTTTCGTTTATTTTTGTTTACTGCATTATTTAACTCAACAACGTGTTATATCTTGTTTCTCTTTATGACTGCCGCTCTATTGGCAGCGACGCCAGTTGAATGTTATTTTTTAAAACTTTAACAAAGTGTCGACGCGAAGGAAGAGAAAACATATTGTTTCATGCTTACGGCTCGTATATGGGCAAGATATTTTACACAATGACTTTTTCCTGGAATTGTTTTTGCACACGTGTTCTTTTAAAAGCAGGTGTACACAGAAATGTTCTTTGTTTGAAATGTACAATGAGTCGAAGCGGAGATTTTAGTTATATTGCACCCGTGGTTCTCAGAAAGAAAGAACAAGTTGTTTGTTGTGTTGGTATGTTTGTTTCTAGGTTTTCTTTGATGATAGCAGGTGTTTACAGAACCAGTTAAATCTTGTTATTTACAAAATAGGTCATGACGTGTAAACTTAATTTAAGTTTAATTTTTTGTGCACAGTTGTGCTGTAGCTATGATATTAAACTCTATAATGCATTTTTACGATGATGGGACTGCAGATGAAGGCGATGGACCGTCGGTGGAGAATGAAGGCTTATGGCACTTACCGCAGTGCATCTACCTGAAGTTTAAAAGTAGAATTTAATTCAAACAGTGATGAAGAATATTTGTTTCTAGTGCTGAGGAAACTGAGAGTGTAGTTCAGAACAGTAAAGTTTCATCTACCACTATGTTTTAGTGAAATTGGAAATTCATGCGGATGTGTAAATTATACGATTGATGATCAGTATTGAAGCTATCGAGAATTGGAAATATAAAAGCAATGGTCTTTTATTATGTGCTTAATAATTCTATAATGTACTCAATCGCCAGGATTATGTTTTTTCTTCCTTAAGTGAAGAAATAGAATTAAGAAGACGTACATGGAAAGTAATTAAGGATCCTATTAACTTTTTAGGAATTTCCAATACCTATATTTCGAAATATTATTATTTTAATAATATCGAATTTTTTTCAATATTTTCTCCGTAGATTACTTTTACATAAAAAGGAAGTTGTAAGGAATAAACTATTGAGAAAGATGTTCAAGTTGAACTTCATACCTTAATTAGAGAGGTCAAATTTGTTCGTGTTGATACTTTAAGTGAAAATTCTTGTGATTGTATAAATAATCTGATCGAAGAACACTGTGTTTTTGAAATCATTGAAAATGTAAATATAAAAATTGTGCATTGATGCGTAGAAACTGTTATTATAATGTTCCTAAGCGATTAAAACATCGTGGTTATATTCAATTAAAACGTCTAGTAAAGCTTTTGAACAATTGTACATGGAGACTTTGAATGAATCCTAGCCTTGTAACTTCTTAGGTATCTATTAAATATGCTAAGTTTGATAATATTGCATTTTTTAATATAATTTGCGGAAGTTACTTTAACGTAAATTAGAACAGGTAAGAGAGAAACTAGTTCAGAAATATATTGATGCAGAACCTAATTGTAAATAAAACTAATTTTATCGTAAGAAGTACAATTTTTTGAACTTAGCAACCGATTTAATACATACATCATGTATGTATTTTAATTTTCTCTATAGTTTTAAAATTTTCCATGAAAAATTACAAATCATAAGTATACTCATCATTCAAGTTTAACTATCTTATACTACCTTTTCCTCCCATTATTTATAGTTTTTACAACTTAGTCATTCTAAATAATCAGATTTTTGTGGAAAAGGAGATAATAAAAATACTATTTCTGTTTCCTTTTCGCCCGTAAAAGTGAAAACTATCCAATCATTAAACGTTGAACGTAAGACGCTGAATTGTTGTCATCAGCAGCTGCAGGAATAGACTGATAAGGCTAACAGGTAAACTGGTTTTAGTTCATGATGATTATTTTAAGCTTATTGTAGTGTGATGAGAATTACTCATCAGACAGTTTTGTTTGTGCAGTGCAGTGTGATGAGAATTACTCATCAGACAGTTTTGTTTGTGCAGTGCAGGAAGCAGAACGTGCCGTCTAGGTTTTGGTGCATATTGATAATAGATCTTCTAGTCCTTCGCTAGTGACTAGTTTTATCCTATTCAACCTTCAGTAGCAGTGAATAATAGTTCCCAGAGTGAACCAAACCTTGTTTTTTTTAAACCTGTTGAAAGTGATTTACATAGTGCAGAAAATTTTAGTGAATCAAAGTTTATTTTCTCTGAGGTGATTTCCAGAATTAATCTTCACTTACTTCGAAATATCTTATGATTTATACCCTCATGCTGCTGAAGCTATTTCTTCTGAAGGTGATGGAAAACCTAATATTCCGTCTTGTGAGTGTGGGATTAATGTTATTGAAGAAATTTGTATTTGGGAAGCCGTAAACAATTGTAATTGTCTTATTACGCCTTTAATCTGTGCTCCTTGTTTCTATAATATTCCTAATCAGCTAGCACATGCATCTCTCCGTTGGTATTTGAATGAAGTTGAACGTAGTGAATTTTTAAATGCGGACTTGGAACGCAGTTCTTAAGCCTACTAACTTTATGCAGTTAAGAATGCTTATTTGGCCAGACATGAAAATTGTGGTGAATTTAGAATAGTGAGTTTTGAATGTAGATTGCGAAACTTACTTGAACGTAAAGTGGAAGAGGTGAGAGATAAACTAATTTCAAAAGATATATTATACGGTCCTGAAAACACTGACATTACAATTTGAACGAGTGTCCTTTTTGCAATATTTTGTTTATTTTAGACTCATGCATATTAGAGACAGTTATTTAGTTATTTTAAGAAGTTCAATTTTTTCATAGAAAATTTTTCGGAGCATTACAAATGCGAAACGTTTATAGAAGTGTAGCGGATGTGCATTAAACATTACTCACCAGTTTATATATCAGTGGGATCCCGGATCTGTTATATCAAAATATTTAATTATTCATGTAAATGTTCATAAAACATTTACTGATTATTATGGTATTTATAGGAGACGGACATTTAACTATTTCAGTGAATATGTTCTTTTAAGAAATGTAGAATTATTTTTCAAGATATAGAATCTATTGCGCAACTAATTCCAACTATAATTGAACAACAATTTTCTCCAAAAAAAACTTTGTTCAAAATAATATATTATTGATTTGCAAGGTATGAAGATGTCATCCCTTGAATTTGTTGTAGGTGAATTTTGCATTGTGTCAACTAAAGGTACATTAATGTTTCATGGCATGGTAAAACTTCCATGTGAAATGGTAGAATTAGCAATAGGCTATCAAAAACAGTCTGAATGGTTAACTAAAAATTTTCATGGATTATCATAGGATACATTAAATGGTTATTCTATAACATATTTTCGAAGAATAATTGCACAACTCTGCGAAGTTGATGCAGTATTCTTTTGTAAAGGAACTGAAACCTGCAATGGACTCAAAAGCTGTTTCAACTAAAGAATGTAAAAAATGTAAATGATGAAGGTTGCTTCATTAAATTGTTAAGGTGTTGTACTTACCATACACCTAAGGAAATGAATGGTTGCGCTGTAAGAAACTGTGTACAACTTTAATATTGGGTAAACTTGCAGAGTTCAAAAGTTCTGAAAGAATTGTCCAAAATTAAATTATAATTTGGTTATTATACATATAGTATTATACTAGTACATTAGAAATATACAATAAACTTGCAAATATTATATAGAAGCTGGTTTTTTATTAACCCTTAAAATTATAATAGTTTAAGAGAAAAATATTTAGAAATAAAGTAGGTGTTTTTTTTCTTTTAAGGAAAAAATTGAATTATATTTTAATTTTAGAAATATTAAGGATAAAATATTATGTTTTAAAGAAAAAGTTTTAAGTTAAGATAATTTTGTTTAAGTAATAATTAACTTAGAAGTAAAAATAATTTAAAACATTTTTTTGTTTGTTGAAATAAATAATTTCCTTGAAGTAAAATTACTTTCATAAACTTTGAATTTTTTATTAAATAATTTGTAAAATTCATTATACTTTTTATTAAACTTTTTTAAACTAAAATATTATTTTGTAAAATGCGTTATACTTTTTATTAAACTTTTGTTTAGCTAAATTATGTCACTAAAATATTCTCTAACTTACATAAAAATTTCTTCAATTAAAATTACTTTTATAAATTTTAAGTGCAAAATAAATAACTTAAAATTTCAATGGTGAACAGAAAATAAGTTATATTAGGTTTTGTTTAGGTATAATCAATAACTAGCAAAATCAATCTAATAAAATAAAGTTTGTTCTTTGAAACTTTTTTAAAAAAGAGAAACTGTTTAACCCAAAACATATAAGTTACAGAAAGAAAATAAACGAAATAATAATCATCACAATGTTATTCAAATAATTTATTAAGCATTCTTCCAGTCTGCATTAACAAACTGTACGCAAGCAAGTTCGACATCCGTTGCTGACCATCAGTGGAAACTATTAGTCTATTTCCAAATGGGACCAGCACTGTAGTTATATGCTAAAGTAATCGTTTCACCTTGCGGAGGGCCAAAACGAATTTTAACCACAGAAATTAATGTAATTTAAAAATATAAATTTTATATTTTATTTCAATTCTTCCGTTGCCTTAACTTGTTAGTCTAAGTTCGATTGATGTCCACACTCCCGGCGCTGACATCAAATTTTCGTAAAGAGTTTGCCAAGAGATAATCTAAATTATTACGAATAAAAAATTACATTAAAATCGCTTGCAATATCCTCTCCCCTATCTTACGCAGGCTCCAGTTCTACAGGCCATAATCAAAATATTAACAGTTGCTAAGGTCCATTGAGTCAAATGTGCTGGGTTCCAATCCTGCAGGCAATCATTTCCGATAAACATAAACGAAAACATTCGTCATACTTTAAAAATTAATATGAAAGAAGAAATTCCAGATTCGAATCCCGGTTCATACAAATATTTCTGGTTTTCAATAATAACTATAATATAACAAAGTCAAAAGTTGCCAGTCAAGATCTAATAAAATAAAAAAATGATTAGAAAAAAATAAGATTACATACTTCTTCTTTAATAATATAACCAAACATTCAATATGCAGTGCACAGTACGAAATTGCACAAGAAGAATTCGTCTACACAGTTCCAAAATGAAGCTGAATAAAGAATAAATCCACATACCCTACTTGCAAACATTTATACAAGTGTAAATTGTGTAGAACATTCTTTTTCTTCAGTGATCTAAAAAATTTTCTTGAAGTCTTGCTTCCCAATTTAATATTGTAATAGAATCACCACACCATCTTTAACCACCGGTATTACTGTAAGGTTCAAATACTTCTTTTCTTCCTCAAAGTAATAAACCCATCTGCATTCACTTATTTCTCTTTCAAGTAATCCACCAAAAATTGTTCCCTTGTAAATAACATCATAAATCTAAGATTCTCAATTTAATGGATTGGTCATAAAATCATTCCTTCTATTCGCCTTTACCAGTAAATACTTCTGCTTCTGAACTGGCTTGTAATGAACCACATATTTGATATCTTATCATTCTTTTGAATTATTGTCGCACAAGTAACAAAATATCGTAAGATGGACAAATTAGTAATAAAACCTCTTCTGTTAGGCCCTAAAGCACCTCAGACAATTATATATTTTAGGTTTCGTTATAAAGCTTAAAAGCAAAATTCCAAAATATCCTAGCAATACCAACAATACAACCTATAAATATATTTTAAATGTGTTATCATTACGACTCGTCTGCTTTATTTCAGTAATAGATACAAGTTCTTGTCGAAACGAGTATTTTAAAAGAAAAATAAAAGCGTTCTTTCTTATCGCCAGTATGGCTTATTGCACGTCGGCTGAAAAGATATTGAGTACAAACAAAATATAAATAACAATTCTTTCAAGGTGCATTTGTCAGCTGCAACACAAAAATTTCCACAAATTCTCTAGAATACCCAGGGTGCAAAATAACGAAAATTCTATTAGGTACAGAAAATAAGGCGTAAAATCCTAACCAATAACATTGTCTTAAGCTTCAGTTAAAGAAAACATTTACATTGGTTGATGCTAATATCACTATAGCTAATAATCCACAGAAAACATATATTGTAAGGACTATTTATTCTCACAAAAGCAGCAAGATGCTAACTATGATTCAGTTGTCCAAAGAATCGTAAGTTACAATATGCACACCACAGCTGTGTTTAACTTACAGTAAATGATGAATTTCAGACTTTTTCTTAATAAAAGTTATTATATGATATACTGTAAAAATTAACATTTTAAAAACTGTAATATATTCTATCACGGCGCGTTCTGCGGTTTCGCAACCAATGCGAGCAACGGCGGGGGACGCGAGCGACGATGGCAGTTTCATAACGGGGCCTTGGCGATAACATAGTAACTGCCGGTAAAATTAAAAATAATGGATTTATTCAATAATTAAGGAAATTATTACGCTTTCATTAAATTAGCAATCAAGCCTAAACTTCGATATCTACGAACATTGCTGAATAATTCGGTTAAGTCTGTAAAAACGTTTTCCAAAAGACTCCCGTTAGTAGGGAAGGGAAGGAGAAGGGTAACAGCCAATCACAGCCATTCTGGGCTGTCATATCACAAACATCTCCACCAATCAGAAACCAAGAAGAAAGTTCCACAAATGTGTACTACTTCTACTGAGTCGATCTTCGGACATCCGACAAAGACATTTCACTGGGGACTACTAAAAGGACATAAAAACAGCGAGGAGTGGACTTAGCATTTTATTCATGCTCTGAAACGTCCAGTCCACCGCTGAGTGGCCAAGTAGGTAAACCCATGGCAAGCAGTAGGGGAGTTAGGAATTCTGGAACATTCTGGAATGGAAATCGGAATTCCGGATAGTCGGAATATCGGTATTCCAAATTATAAATTTGAATTTAATTTTTAAGGCCGTTAGCCTAAAGGCTTTAGACTAATTTACTTCAGTCCGGATGGATGTTGATGGGAAGATTGGTGGAATGGAGAAAGTGAAAGGAAACAGGAGACCCCGAGAAAACCCATGCTCGCGGTGTTTGTCCACCACAAAAGAACATATCATGAGCAGGGATCGAACTGATGACACCAAGCGCCAGAGATGAGCGCGTTCCCTTTCAACAACTGCGGCACTGAAATTCCGAAAAGTCGGAAATTCAGAATACCGGAATTTCGGAAAGTCGGAGTTCTGGAATTTTGGTATTCCAGATTATGAATTTCATTGTAAGTCTTTGTAAGGTTTTTAGGCTAAAGGCTTTGCGCAAATTTGGCACAATTTGGATGGATGATGATGGGATGATTGGTGGAATGGAGAAAGTAGGAGGATGGCACGGAGAAAATCCATTCACACGTTGATTGTCCACGACAAAACCTACATGGCACGAACAGGGATTGAACTGACGAAACCAAGCGCCAGAAGTGAGCGCTTTGACATTAATCCACCACGAGTCTGGCAATTCAGAAATGGCGGAAATTCGGAAAGTCGGGATTCTGGAATCCAAGTAATTCCGAATTTCGGAATTAACTTTTCACTTCCAACCACCCATAGCAAGAACCATCGGTGTCACCTTATTGCCTAAACTTATGATTCACCAGTTGCTCCGTAATTATGACAAATAACTGTAAATTAAACTGGGACTTCGATGCTACGCCAAATATAACCGAACGTTGTCACTTTGTCTAACCGACTGGTCCCGTGCTGAAACAACCACCGACCGATCCGATCTCGGTGGAATGCCTGACTATTTTGAGCATTCCACAGGAAATCATACAGCAAGAATGCAATTCCTATTTCTACATAATTAAGACAGAGTTAAGCATTGTTTTCTCCAAGAAATAACCAACATAATTCAAGCCTTCTATCTTCTGACAAAAATATATATTATACACATACAAAAAGGTGTGAAATCAGAAAACAGAAACAAAAGAGGTAGAAAAAATTAAGCCATAAAATGTGGTGAAACGGAGGATAGATGACACAAGTTCATAGGCGAGAACATGTAAGAGGAACACTGGAAGTTGGCGCGAGTGGCCAGGTTCATCATCTTTAAGCCATGAGGGTGTTTGTGGCCCTAAAACCCAACTCGCCTGTTTAAGTAGCGCCAACGTTTTGCGGAGGGGAAAAACAGTTTAGATGATGATGAACTTACTGGTCGGCCAACAACAGTCCGAACTGAACTCAAGATCGAAGAGGTTGCAATGGCAGTGCGCGCTAACCGTTCCCAGTCGGTAGACGACATCGTATCAGCAGTACGGATCAGCCAGGGTACGTGTCACAAAATTCTGACGAATGACTTGAACATGTCGCGTGTCATCCTGCACAGTGTGCCACGCATTCTGACTCAAGACAAACGTGAAGAGCGGATGACCATTTGCGGTGACCTGAGCAGTAGTGCTGACGCTGATGGAACGTTCCTGAACCGGATAATAACAGGAGATGAAACATGGTATTTCGTGTACTATTAACAACTAACGAGACAAGAAGCCACCTGGAAATCGCCATAATCTCCAAATCGCAAAAAACAGGGACAAGACAGGTCACAAGGGAAAGTGATGCTTGAACTGATTTTCGACTCGCAGGGAATTGTCCACATGGATTCATCCCACAAGGAGCAACTGTCAACAAGACTCGCTACAAGGAGATCCTTTGCCGCCTACGAGAGTAAATACGTCGTAAGCGTCCTTGACTGTGGCGCAGGAAGAACTGGATATTACTGCACGACAACGCTCCTGCACATCGTTTGACAGTGTCCAGAAGGAGCTGGCAAGGTAGCAGATCACCGTTTTTCCACATCAACCACACTCACCATGTCATTTCGATCTCTTTCCCCGCTTTAAAGCTAAGTTACGTAAAGGTAGCTTTCATTCTCCCGAGGAGATCATCACTGCCAAAAGGGATGTCCTGCGAGAGATGTCTGCTAACGCCAACATTTTTCAAACATGTTTTCAACGACTCTACGAACGTTGACAGACGTGCATTGCTGCCAACGGTGATTATTTTGAATGTCAGTGTGGATCTGTGTAAGTGTCTGTGTCTGGGTGTGTGTGTGGACGTTTACACCGAGCACATCAACCGTGACGACATCTGGGTTCTATTGGTTGCCTATATTCTAGGTGCCAATCCACAAATTTATTGTCTGTACTGGTGTATAAAGGGTGATTCACGAAATCCGTAACATGGTCTTAATTCATTTCCTAGTGAACAGAAATATTTTAAACAAAAGATGTTACTACGAAAGTGCATGTGCCGAATCAAATGCTTCTGAAATCAGGGGCGTCTCAGGAATACATCTACGAGGGGGGGGATTTCAAAATTTTAAATGGC
>JAGDQP010030853.1:2491-21390 GCA_022664845.1 Lepisma saccharinum | reverse complement strand
TTGACTCAGTGGTGTGTGAGCGCGCGTCAAAATGGACACTAGCAAAGAGAAAATACGATATATTTTACAGTTCCTCTTCGATAAAGGCGAAAACGCAAGCCAGGCGGCTGCAAATGTGAAAAGTGTTTATAGTCCTGATACTGTAACAGCCAATCACGCGCAATTTTGGTTTCGTCGATTCCGTTCCGGTAATTTTGACGTCAAAGATCTACCACGCACTGGAATGTCAAGTATCGAAAATGTCGATAAAATCATGGATATTGTCGCGTCCGACCGTCATGCAAGCATTGTTTCGATTGCCCAAGAGCTAAACATTGCACAAAAACCGGTGGGAACCATTTTGAAAAGACAGAGAAGCTTGATGTATGGGTGCCACACGAGTTAACGCAAAAACACCTCATGGACCGAATTTCTATCTGCGAATCGCTGCTGAATCGCAACAAAAGCGACCCATTTCTGAAGCGGTTGGTGACTGGTGGTGAAAAGTGGATCACTTACGACAACGTCACGCGAAAACGGTCGTGGTCGAAGCGCGGTGCGCCGGCGCAAACGGTGCCGAAGCCAAGATTGACGGCCAGGAAGGTTTTGCTGTGTGTTTGTTGGGATTGGCAGGGAATTATCTACTATGAGCTGCTCCCCTACGGCCAAACCCAGAACTATACTGTCAACAATTGGACCGTCTGAAGGCAGCGATCGCCCAGAAGTGGCCAATAGGAGAGGCATTGTGTTCCACCAGGACAACGCCAGGCTACACATATCGATAGTGACTCGCCAGAAGTTTCGGGAGCTTGGTTGGGAGGTTCTTATGCATCCAACTTATAGTCCGGACCTGGCACCGAGTAATTACAATCTGTTCCTGTCCATGGTGAACACGTTTGCTGGTGAAAAATTCGCTTCAAGAGAGGCTTGTGAACATCGACTGTCTCAATTTTTTTGCCAATAGGGACAAGGGCTTCTATGAGAGAGGCATCATGATATTACCTTCCAAATGGCAACACGTTATCGAACAAAACGGCGCATATGTGACCTAAATCGGATCATTCTAACTATGGTAAGTCAAGCCTTCAATGTCATACAAAAATAATGGATTACTTTTTACTACACCAGATATGTTGAGAAATATCCTTATAGAACACAACTTAAGGCTTATACATAAAAATAATTCTGTTAAGTAGGTGCAAATGCGTTTTGTCGAAATCCTTCTTGTAATTTCGACTACTCTAACATCCATGATAGTTCTCTTGTTGCAATGAAATGTTGCTTCATTTTAAGGTATCATACATTTATATGTTCAGTAGAAATATCAGTGTGTAAATTGTTTGATTTCTTACCTCCTCCAAAAATATATAGCCATTCTTGATGAAATTTTTCGCCACCATTAAGAAATCTTTCTGGTCTAAAGACTTCCGGATCTCCCCAATGATCTTTGTCCATGTGAACTGAATGCGTTTCAACCCACAGAACGGTGCCCTGTAAATTAGAAAGAAGGTATTCCAATAGGCAGTTAAAAAATTTCGTATACAAAGAAGATTGTATTCTATACTCAGATCTCGATAGTTAGGAATATTCAAATCATTTAATTATATTTGCAATATCGTACTTGATGAGGTAATTGTTCACGAACGTTTTAAGAGGCACTACTACGAAAACATCAAAAGAATATGATCAACCCAGCTTAGTGCTATCTGATGAAAGTCATAATACTGGTAATACTTTGAAGGAATGCTGTACCTTGATTTTAGTGTGAGGAGCGTAAATTGTTGTTTTAAAAATATATCGAACTAGGAAAGATCCTGACCCTGACCATATTCAAAATTTATGGTATAAAAAATTTACATGTATTTAGAAATCACTTGCAGAATTCTACAATGCCATAATATTACCCCCTGAGAAATCACCTAGACTCTTTGCTAAATCAAAGCTACTTTTACTGTTGAAAATCCAGGTAAATACGATGCATTCATATGTCTGCCAATATGTAAGTATATTACACCTATTGTCACTAACAATATCTATGTACAGTTAGTAGAAGATCATGATAAACCAACTGAAAGGTTGTTATATGTCGTTAAGAAGGTTACAAATATCGGATTATGGTAGGCTTAGAATTAGGAGTAGAAGCAGTAGGCAAAAGCCGTAGCCTCGAAAACAAACATCAGTAGAACAAACATTAGCTATAACAAAGCATTTTTTCCTGTTCCACACTCGTGTATGCTACTACTAAGGAAAACCCGAAGGGAAAATCCTGTTCGAAATGGAACACCGATAGTTTTCTCCACCATATTCTGAAGAAATAGAAAACAGGTTTGTACATTTCTACTGACCGTAACAGTGCAATATGAACACCCCCATCTTGCAAGATGTGCATCTTCACTTACTACACTGTAGTCCTTTATCCTAAATCTACTTAACAAACCGATCAATAGTACAAGTCATGGATACAAAATAACAATCCGATCATAGAACCACTACACAATAACCAACGTTTGTGCATGGATGACTTGAAAATCTATACATCCAAAGGATAGTTCTATACGCTCCTTGACATAATCACCTGATTCATCAATAAAATGCGCATGGGATTTGTCTTTGTCAAAAGCGAATCCATCACCTTTAAAAACATGAAACATTCACCTGTGAATGATATAATGTTACACCCGATAGAATGATTGAAAGTCTTGAAGAGAGTAAGAGATACCAATTCGAGGGACCTTTAAGACAAAGGCCTATAGTTCTAAAAATATATATATTCAAGAACAATCTTATTTTTCTACGGTAACTTGTCATCTATTAAAACATTTGTTCTATGTTTCAAATATGTAATCTAATTCAGTAGTTAGAGGAGTGAAGACGACTTTCAATCAATACTTTGGAAGAATAGCTTTCGGTGATGAGATTTGTAGTATTTAATGGTACAAACCTTTCTTAAATTTAGACCAGGATGTTCACGAAATAAGGTAGAAATTGTACTAATCGCGAAAACTTTTACAAGTAGATTGATCAATTCGAAAGTGACAGAATAAGAGTTTGGAGTCTGCGAAACGACTAATTGAGGTTTCGTTGCCAAATGTTGCTGGTGATCTTCTGGGGTACCAAACTCTTATTTTCACTACATTTTGTGAACAGCAGCCTATGAGTATTTCAGTGAAATGCTTAAAATACAAATTAAGTTTGATATTCGAAGAACCAACGTGGTATACAAAGGAAAGACGTACTCCTTACCGATGACAATACTTACCAACATACCGCTCATTTAAATATGTGACTGTTACTAAATTAGCGTAGAAGGTTTCTTCCGCATCCTTCCAATGTCGCTTCATGGAATTTATGTTTGTTTTGTCCTCTTTTATCGTCATTACGTGGCATCAAGTTATACGGCTACCCGCTCGGCATTAGTTCAGTATCTCTGATCTTGTTCATAAAAAATATATATAAAAAGTAATTTTTCTCACACAAGGCAGAACCTTTCCGCTACTAACCGAAAGAGTACGAAAGATTCACCAGCATAAGGCAAGTTCCGTATCTCAAAACAATCTAGAACATTGTGATCTCCATAATCGCCAAGAAATTAAGCAACCACTTACACTTTAATAAATTTATGATAGGAGAACAGAAACTATTTATAAAAATTTCAAAAGCATGCAACGAATGAGGTATAATAGGGATGGTTATCACATCACAAACAATTAGACAAAACAAAACCTAAAAATGGCGTGCATCGACGACAAGAAATCAGTTCTCAGTATGCCCCTCGTATATACACAAGCTGAACGAAAATCTAATGAAATTCCTTAAAATATGAAATGGAAACGTGGAATCCAGAATGTTATTTTCATAAGAAAGTAAAAAACGAAATAAAAAATATTAACAGGAAAATTTACATATATTATATTTTTCCTAGTATTTTCTGTTAAGTACAATTTTCGTGAATTAAAACATCTAGCAACATTTCTAAGGTATTCATATTGCAAATTGTCTCTATCTTTGAGAAATAACAAGTGTTTTCGTAGTTTTCGTTTAATAACAACCCGAATAAAACGTTAAAATTGATCTGTGAGGCAGCATACTATAAAAGGACGCAAATGAAAACCATAGGTATGGAAACAGTAATGAAGAACAGTCAGCAATAACAAACTGGAAACATAAGGAACTACATGCTACACCAAGTAAACAGCTAGACAGCCAATAATTCGACAAAGACGCCTCAATACATGGTTAAAAGAATCAAAGGCGCAGAACGAAACAACAGAATTCAAGATAGTGATCCAAGACAGTATCTTACTAACAAGAATATACAGAAAACAAATCCTTAACGAAGCAATCGAAAAGAAATGCAAAGATGTAACACCAAAGCTGAAACAAGAGAACACATACCAGGAGGATGTTGCAGTCACTAACTTCGATTATATTAACAGAACTAACAACGTAGCAAAATCACCCATCAATAGATAACTTAAAACAGCAATATCAATACACTTTATTTCAAATACAGCAACAGTGAAATCTCAGAGAAGGATAGACACAAATTAAGTTGAGATACCTAAATGAGATCAGAAAAACAATCAAAGCAAACCGACTAGACGTCCTTCTGATTTATAAAACAAACACAATGGCTGCCATCATGGATATCGGAATTCCTCTCTAGGCCAAAACCTACAAACAAAGTAGGTAAAGATAAACATATGTCTTGAATTAAGCCACGAAACCAAACAAGTGTCGTAACTCTAATCAGTACGTATATGTTCCATAATTATATCTATAACTGATATTGTCCCCAACTCAACAAAGGAACTGCAACAAGCCCTTACCATCAAAGATGTCTGTCCTCAGGTCAAAGATTTGTAATATGATATCCATACCACATTGTTAGAAGATTCGTGAAGACCACAAAGTAAACTCACAACTTGCTATGTATCCAAAGTGATGACAAGATCAACCTTTCCACACAATGGTGAGAAGCGAATATCACCAGCTAGTAGTAGTAGTAGTAGTGGTAGTAGTAGTAATACTAATAATAATAATAAATAGGTTTAAGACCTATAATTTACAATTAAATTGTGCACTTAAACACGCTCAAGAACAAATACATTTAATTTCCCTCTTACCTTAGGAATATCATATTTCTGTAAATTAAAATCTTCCATGGTAATGCGTGGAATGATTGATACAATGGTAGTTATCCTTTGTATCTCCAGAATTGTTGCCATTATATATGGCATCCTAGTATTCCAAAGAAAAAAATATATAATTATTTTGAATATACATATTTCATTTTTATTTCATGCTTAGCAGAATTGTAGAACAATAGATTTATATATCACTACGCTATTTTGTAATGGTATGACTAAGAGAAATGAAATTATAATTTAATTAAGCCACTGAAAATTAAGGATCCACTGACGGCTGAACGCATGGTTAAAACTTAAAATGTGAAATCAACAAGATCAAAAATCTAATTATGTGTAGAAACTTTTAGAGTAAGAAAGGTATTTTAGAAAACGGTGATAACCGAGCAAGCTCTTTCATTCAGTGACTGTTCAGCAACCTGTCGCATTGATTATTTGTTCGACTACTCCCTAAAATAACTTTTTATTCGTTTTTAAAGAATTGCGAAATGGATAGAGGAATATGGTAAGTGTACTAATATAAATATTAATCGCAGTACCAAGATATTATGCTATTATTCTTTAGTGTGCAACGTTCAAATATAAGACTACGCTGAAATGTAGGTATTCAAATAATATTAAAACAGAATGTAGATTCAAGATTGTTTTAATACAACGCTGAAATACTTTAAGATTTTATAATTTAGTGAATGTTTCAACGTGTTTCTCATTATTTTGTGAGAGGTCAAATACTATAACGTCATTTTCAAAGTTGTAAGATCTAGTCTATTTATCTTGTTTTGAGAATATTTCGTATACGTTAAGTATTTGTGTTTGCATAGAATTAGGTTTCTTTTAGTATTTTCATATGCTACGTTATATGTGGAGGTGTTCTTAGATGATTCTATGCGTTTTTAGAAAAATAATACCTGATGCTATGTCAATTTGGTATATATATATATATATTAGATAAAAATTAGGTTTAATCCCACATCTACTTTATGATGAGTCTTCTATATAGGGAGAATACTAGAAATAAAGTCTCTTGAAATTAGGAATACGTATTGGCTCACAATTAGAACCTACGCTGTAACAATCTCACATATATATTTCGTTACTATCAAAGTGAAAATGAACAGTAACATCTGCTCAATACCGTAAGTCAGTACAATTTGTACAACGAATTACTAGTTTCTAAATTATATATCGCTGTAATACGGAGAGAACATTGGAGTTAGTTATCGTACAATCCAATCTAATACCGTGCACCTTGGTCTACATATCACTAAATTCGTTCTCATATGTAGTTAAGGCTTCCGCTGACCTTCAGAAACTATGATTAAGCACACTTAAAAATAAAACCAGGGAGTGCATCGAACTCGTATTAAACACCAAATATTCTTACAAGGCACTACTCCAATTTAGCGTTCACATACGGACAAATTCATTACTCGTAATATGTCAGCTGTTCATATTTTACTATGTCATGTATCATCCATTTCTTTTTGTTACGTTTTGGATGCTTTTCAATGAGATGTTATTAGTGTAGCTCTTTTTGTTTTGCTTAGGTGGACTCGTCTTGTAGAGTCATCAGTGTCTTTCGTCATCAGAGCTTGTGATTGATTATTTTAAAAGTTGTATCCTCTAATTCGAGGAATTATCGTATACGAGCGCGCACCGACCATCTTGTTTTGATGGCATGTACTGTAGTTCTAAACATGGTATTTGCAACATGGTTTATGCCCGACTTCATATTATGTGTACATATTAGTGTACTTGAATCGATATATTCCTTGTGTCTTATTTCTTTATGTATATAGTAACTTTAAGAAATGTGAATAGTGTGTTTTGAGTGAGCCAAGTCCAGTTTAGAATGTTTGTTTCTTGTAAACAGAAATCTAGATGATAGCCAAGTCCGATAAGTCATTTGATAGCGATAGTAAGGTATTGTTTCAGAAGTACATTGATGGAACAATATTCTATAATATTCCATTATATTTGTGTGTATTTTCTAAAAGACAGAGAGCTCAGCGGGGTATGTATGAAACTTCATTTCGGAAACTAGTTCTGAGACTCATACCGGACTTCAAAAATACTGGACTTTTTCAAGAAAGAACAAAATGGTGTCCTGACATTACTAAATTGGTTAAAACCCGAACATGTTCCGAAAAAGACGAACGGTTAAGAACCATACGCGATAGTATTTTTTTTAAATTGAGTCTCGTTATCATGGAAACGGTAATAACGCGATATGTTTGATATGGCCGAAATATAGAGCGTTATCAACTCTCTCAGAGCGCCGAGTTTGGATGTATTTGTTCCAACTGCATTTCCATAATTCGCAGAAGTCCTTTTTTGTTTGAGTGCCCCTAGCATAGGAACCATATAACTTTCTCTATAAACCTTCTCCACCGCAACTAATAATTCTGTACAAGAAAAGAAAAAAAATGGACCACCTCTCCAGAAACCTCGGTGAAGTTTCATTTAAAAAAATACAGACTTCTAATAACTTAGCTGGCTCATTTCAATTAATAATAAGTAACTCGCCCTTGTTATATCAATAGTTTATACAAAAACTATATGAGTAGGGTAGAATAAAAACTCATATGTTTCAGAATGTTAAATTTTGGGAAATCTCGAAAAACTATTATACCGTTTTGCTTATCTATTCCTTGAAAAGAGAATGGTAGCTCTGACGGAATTGAGGCTCAGAAAGCTCATTTTTACTCTCAAAATGTGTGATTAAGTAGTAGTTATGCACGCTTAAAATCTGGAACTTGTGAGTTTTGATTCTCACACAGGGAACATGTGAGGTTTGATACTGAACGTGAGTTAACTTCAAACATTTTAGGTTCAAAAAGAAAGCAATCTCTATCAGAAATTAAGTAAGGTGCATTCATGCATGCTTTATATAAATGAAATGTGTCATGAATAAAATAAAATTATAACGTGTGTTCACATGAAACACGTAAAACTGAAAAAGGGCACAGAGTTTAAAAAAAACATCCTTTTAACGGGCGGGCATAATTCATCAGCGCCTTGGATTAATGCTTCTGGATTGGATTCGGAGTTTCACGTAAAGCTGCAGATCTAGCTGCTGTTTCCAATCCACACCAAAATGGGTTGCTAGCAGATTCTCCACATCCTTCAGCGTTTGCTCGGTAGGTTGTTCCTCGGTGCTACTAGTTCAGGATTTAGTGTTAGCACACTTTTCTTTGCTTCCAGTATATATATCTATACATTTCTGTATCCATTCGGTACGCTGGTTCCCCCTCTTGTGAATTTTCTGATACGAGGTTCCTTATCAACAACTTGTATTTAGATAACTGTCATTCAGTCACTCTCTGATCCTCACAGCAGCAACAAAACAATTCTAAACTGAATTCAGCAACTCTCCCCTTCCACACAAACAAGAAACATGGTGGCTGTACTACGGCAATGAAACCCTTCTACTGACTGACACGAATTCAGATTACAAACTCTCATGATCTCGAGGAACATGTGACTTTTGACACTCACCACCAACTTTCCACTCAATTTTGAAGCACAATTTGTGCGCTTAGGGACGAATTGATTTCATATGTAAATAGCCCGTATTTAGTACTATCAGAATCCACAGTTACCTCAATTTGCCATTTCTTGGAACTTGTGAGTTTTGATTCTAACCTACTCATGTAATTTATTCCATAGTCTGTGGTTAGCCATTTTATATTTGCCCACAAACTTCTTTCCTCCAGCTACTTTGGTCCGAAAGTGATGACGGGAAAGTAGAACAGAGGGTTAGCTCGGCATAATTCTCGTACTTAGTATTTATGTTCACAACACAAACATAATATATTAAAAATGCACTTGACGATTTTTCTTAAAAATAGTTTTGAAAATCTGAAGGTCAAGATTAAAATTGTATCCTCCTAAGTTTTGGCATGATTACCGAATATTAAATTAACTTTACACTTGCAAAATACAATTTGATCATAGTATCATGTATGTACATAACTTTTAAATTAAGAACTGTATAATAGTGTCCTGTAATAACTGTACTATTGTAACTGTTATATATCACTACGTTATGTGAGAAAACAATAGTGCCAATTTATGATTAGTATATTATTTCAGTGAATAAACCTCTTACACTAATTAACAAACGATACAAACTCATGTTATTCATCCTTCTCACCTTTTCATGTCAGAAAGAGTTGGTTTCTTGTCTCTTCCAATCACTTGGTCAATCTCATCCTGGATTTTTCTTTGAATATTTGGATATAAAATCATGTACAGCACAAAGAAAGCTAATGCGTTACTCGCTGTGTCCACTCCAGTGGCAAATAAGTCCACGACTGTATCAGTTATAAAATCATCTGTAAAATACCGATAGTATTATGCAATTTATGCTAAAACTGAAAAACAAGACTAAGAATTCCAGACACTCTACGTAATCAGGTAACAAAACGTTTATAATTTTAATAGAGAAGCGACAAAACCTTACACTTACTGCAGGGTATGGGCTGAAAATTAATTACTACAGATGCAACTTCAGTAAAAAAATTATTGTTAAATCCAATTTCTAAATCCCATCTCGCCTTTTGCGAGATACGGTCATTCCCATATCTGCGCAATTTGAACACTGAATTTTCCGGCCAGCAAGAATTGTAGCTATCTGCCTTTGCAACTTAAAACATTGTCTATTTCTTAGACATCTTGCGTTGACTGGAAACTTTAAACAGAGCAAATACACAACAAATCAACAAGATAATAACTGTCACCATGATATTTATCTCCTATGCACAAATACGAGTACACAAGAATTATCTTTATATAGGTGATAATACCTGGCATTGAAGCAAGTTCCGTATTAGTTCGATCTCTCCGAAAGACTGTAGTAGTCCTCGTGATCTGCTTCTTGATTAAACTAGCATACCGTCTGTACAAACAGCGTTGCCAGCATGATAGACTCAAACTGTAGTGGTAGTACGGAAGCTGCCTCACTCACTGCACAGTATTAACACGGTAAATTAAACCTCTGTTCAAAGCGGAAAGAAAAACAGCTGACTAAACTTGTTACAACCATTGTACTCTCCTAATTGAACGTTGCTTAGTGTATTCCTAGTAGCCAAGGAGTTGAAGGTACGCGGTTAATGTACTTTTGGTAGGCTACCCATGTACACGACTACGAAACCCTACATTTGAAAACAATATGCTTTCCCCAACTACGTTCTAACGTTAAATGGTTGTTCTTTACGGATTTTAAAGTGTTTTGAAATTCAAAATAACACAAAATGTGTTAGTATGAATTAGCATATGGGAAGGATTTAATAATGAAGAAAAGATTAAAGGCAATCCAGAAAGATCAAAACGATTACATTATCAGTAAGAATTGCTATCATGGCTGAAAGGAACTGCTAAAGTGGCTTTCGAACTACTCCGTAGAATATATCTCACGGACCTATGATTAGACTTTACTTAAATGTTCAGTATTATAACCCAGTAGGCGTAGCCCAGTACACACATATGTAGTTATGATTGTAATTGACATTATATTATTGTGGCATTGTACAGCGAAATGAAAATGCACTTTTAATATTGTTGTTTTAATTTCTGAATTTATTCATAACATTGTACCTTCATTGTATAGTTTTCACTTCTACGATCTACACCATCAACATGCTCGTTTAATTGAAGAACCACACACACATATATTGCATGACAGCAAAATCGAGAATGATTTTTATGGTGACTAAGCTCATATCCCTTTTTCTCTTCCGTTTCCACAATGATAAATGGTCTTTGTACACATGAGAGTTGGAGATTATAGCACACAATTTATTATTTAATCGACTTGCATGTAATGTTACACATATTGTGTTTAATGTTTCTTGCACGTGGTTATTGGTTTGAGCACGTTGAGAATATTCATGTTCAGTAATACTTTCGGTCTTTCTTCGTTGTCTTTATCCTCTTTTTAGAATGTTAGAAGATTTGCATTTATTTTTGTGTTACTTCGATGAAGAATACCATTTTTAATTAGTAAAGAGCAAACATTTAATGTTCTGACGTTACTTGAGGGAAGTAAAAATGTTGTGGCAGTTCGGGAGTCGACCTCACATACATGGTGATCCAAAGTACAAGATCCACATGCTTTAGTCCCCTTGGTCACCACGGGGACAACGATTGACAGCCTTCAATTCAAGCAAGTTGTTGTAACCGTTCGATAGCAAGTTTGACTAGTTTATTTTCTATCTGCATTCCACGTAGGTTGAACATATGGATTCAGTTCTCATTATTGATGACTTCACTCGCTAAGACCTTTCAGAATATCATTATATAGAAAGGCCATGGTAGCAGTCCGTTTGTTCTTAGGGTCAGGCTGACGAAAGCAGGTATCTTTGAAATTCCATGTATATTTTAAACTTTTATTTGTTACTTTTTGTATGTGAGCGTTGTTTGGGTCTTTCTTTTGTCGTATCTATTGTTCGGAGTTATGGTAATGACATTTAGGTTCTCTAATTGTATTACGATGCTAAACGATTTATTATGTATCATATATTTTTTTTCATTTGGGTTTTGTTGAAAGAATGTGATGAATTTGAATTTACTTGAAGGTGTTTAGGCATGTGAAGCTCAGGCCGGGAAATATGGGAGGAGTTTATGGAAGATATACGTGTAGGACCTATTTTGTAGGTACCGTCCCCATATTTTCCTGCTGTGACTAAGCAAAATCCCTGCAAAAACCTCAGTTAATATGAACACTCCCTAAGATTGATCCCAGAAGCTGTCGAATACTAAGCCGCTAAGCTACGGCCGCTCTCGGTATGAATGTCATTAGTTATTTAGAACATCTTTATGGTTTGGCGTTTTTTTATATTAATTAGAAATAATGGTATGGGTTTTTGCTCTTCGAATTTATAATACAATTTTTGATTTGATAATCTATCTTATTCATCAATGATAGAGTTTAACTTTTTATAATTATTATTAGTAGGATATTTTTGTTTTCATATTTCAATGGGGGTGCTTTTATCGGGTGTTCATGATATTATTTTTATTACTTTACTAAAGATTTATTTCTTCTAATCTTTTAAAATCTTACTTGGTCTTGAAGAGTCCCTAATTCAGAATTTATTTTTGATTCTTGGTTGAGAGCCGGAGCTATGAAAGATGTAATTTATTTATTATTATTATATACTCTGTTATGTTGTTGTCATTCTTTGTTCCGATTCTTTAGATGTGGTTCAAGAAACACTCAATTTTCAAATTCCAGATGTTTACCAGGTCTTCTAAGTATATTTGTCTCTTTGTAGATTATTAATTTAAATTTCTCTTCTCGTAAACAAACAAAATGGTATGTTATCAATGAAAAGTAGTATGTAACAAGCATATGCCATTGTATCGAGAGATTTTAAACAATAAAATAAAGTATAATATTTCTCACCAGATTGACAATTGAGAAAATTATGCAGTATGTAACAATTAAAACAGTGCGAAAACCTAAATGTACAAGTAATGTTCTTCAGTAGACTTTCATAAGAAAAAAAAAATAGTTCAACTTTAAAATTTAAGAAACTTTTCTGCATGTTTAGTTAAACTGATTAGCAAAGTTTTATTTTAACTAAACGATGCTCTTAAACAGTAAGTTTCAAATTAAAATATTATGTGCGAGTAAAATCAGACTTCAAAACAAAAATGTTAATACATTCTTATTTTATGTTGAATACTCAGTTTTTTCCTCTTTAATACGTACAAATCATTCACAGTATCAATTGCCCGATTAGGACAAAATTGCCTAATTAATATCAATATAATAAATCCTAATATTTCAGAAAGTATATATATTTAGCATAAGATAATTTCATAAACCAGTTCAACATAAGAGCCAAACTAAGTAACGACATAAATTCATTTTGAATATAGGAAGTCTTGCGCAGTAAAAGAATAGGGAAGAAGGTAAAGGTGAAATAAAGAACAAAAACTTAACATCAGTCAGGAAGAAGAAGTGAGTAGCTTAGTTAAAAACACAGGCCGGGTTAACTTTCCAAAATTTTCCATGAGCGTGCAAGAACAGTTTACTATTGATAAAAAGCATTTATGTTGCATTTTATTTTTATTTGGATACCAATATGTAATTAAAATTGAATATGTGACAGATGTGAAACATTATATTAAAAGTTTATTAGTTATTTTCAAAGCAAAATTCGATGTGGCCAGGTTTCTAACCAATGTGTGGACGTAATTGTAACAAAAACTGTAGACATGAAACTATGAAAATGATTCCTTCAGGTTGGTTTCTAAAAAAGATAATACTCGTAATAAAACACATTTTAATTACAAGCTTTCTGTGTTACATTTTTAGCATATATTTTACTTTTTTTTATAGAAAAATCTTTAATCGACAATTTCCAGAACTTCAACGTACTCATCGTCATTGTTGGTTGCACATTCACACAGATCCTCTTCTTCGTTTCTCTTGTGATTCAGGGTGATTCGCTGCATACTTTTGCTGTGATTGGCTACACTGAACCTGGCTGTGTTTGAAACTAAGCACTTGTGGAGCTGGCCGTATTTTGCAAAAAAAAGTCACATATTTAAATAAAGGGAAGAACGATCAAGTTCTATTTTTGAAAGTTGTGAGAAAAAAACGCATTTTAGGAGTAAACACTAGAATTCAAAGTTGTTTTTGCTTTCCGCATCTTTGCTTGAGGTCCAAGACACACGGGAAGAACGATCAAGGTTCATTTTTGAAAGTTATGATAATTAAACGCATTTTAACTTTAAACACTTGAATCTAAAGTTTTTTTCTTCTTTGGGTATCTTTGCTTGAGGTCGACGACATACCTTGAGCAAAAAATAACTTTAAATTGAAGTGTTTAAGCTTTCAAATGCGCTTCTTCTCTTAACTTTCCAAAATGGACCTTGATCGTTCTTTCCTTGTACCCTTCAAATCTATTTTTAACACGTCTCTGGCCGTTTTTGTAACGAAAACGATTTAGTATTGCATAGAGGGTGACACCATTTGACGGAAACAATGTCTAACTCATTTTGTGAAAAAAAATTGACCTGGCCGTGTTGGAAACTGGGCTACTCAATTATTGATATCAGTTCGGTACCATCGGAATTGCCATACCTGTACTCATAATAAGCTGATGAGCCTCAGAGGAACTTGTAACAAAAATTAATTACTTTGATTCATTCTGTGACCTTAGCTTTTATAAATTGAATAAAACGTCTTTGTTCTAAATGTGTATAGAGAGGAAATTAACAAGACAAAAAATAAATAAAAATAAAACTTGAAACAAATCCAGATTACTGTTTGAGTTCCCGGTGTTTTAGATTTACCGGGTACAAAATTGATTTCGAAAGAATTTCCACGTCATTAGACACCCTAACGTGGCATCAAATGGGTATAATAGAAGATAACGCTTGTGCATTTGGAACTTATAAGAAATATAATTTTTAAATTGACTTCTATTATTTGTTCTGACTTTGAAATCAAGCAATGAACATTTCAAATGTTTCAGTATTTTATAATAGACTCTCGAAGCTTTCATTGTATAAGCACCCCAGTTAATTTCTGACAGAATGGTCGATGAAATTATGTTTCGTTTAGTAACACGTATAATAATGTCATCCGCATATTATGTGTACACTATTCTACAACCAACCTAACAAACGACGTCAGTAAGGTTCTAAGTACGATAAGACTAACTTGCCTTCTATCTAAAGTTAGTACTATCATCAAACAATAGAATTATAGTCAATTTAAATTACGTTATGACAACAAATTTGTAAGTTATAGAACCTAAGTTTGTGATCTTTGTCAGTGAAATTTGTGATTAATGTTTCCATTGCCAATAGAAGAAATAATTTAACTTTACTTTTCTAACCTAGAATTGTGAACGTTGATAAAGAAACAAATGCAGACCACATATCGAATGTAGAAATGAAGAAAACTTAGTTTTTTTTTAAAAAAAGAAGTCAGAACAATTGACCTTAGTGAGAATCAAACCGGGTACGTTTGGCACATAAATGCATAACTAGACAACATATCCGGTTGAAGTATGGCGGGTTCCGAGCACTCTTTATAATCTAGTTCAATTAATTTAAGAAAGAGCTAACAAGGACTTTAATATTATGCACGGTTTGCAAAAGTTTACCGTTATCATAAACTGCTATTCATGGATATGCTTGTTTAAAAAGTGGTTAGAAATTTCTAAGACAAAACTCTCATAAAGCAAGAAAAGGCAAAGAAACTGAAATTTTCAGGAGATAAACCCTTTACGATCTACGTATTGCTAAATCAGTATTAAGTCATATGATAGGATCTATTTCATTTATTTAACAGTAATTCCGATAATAATAACCTTGTACTAAAATTACAGAATAGACCGAAAGAATCTATTTTTAAACATCGTTGCAGTGTTGCTCAATTGCGTGAGCGGCAATGGTATGATTCTTGAAATATAACTAAAATCCTTTTCTTACAAATGAAAACCACCCTAAACATTAGTGCAGTTTTTCAGATTTTTAATGAACAATATTGAATACATTAGGATACTTTAAGTATTTTATTTTCACCATAAATTTGGCCATAAACTTACTACTTTTATTTGTAAGAAAAATATCAAGTTCATTTCTCTTTAACATGAAGCCTTCCTTGACATGTTTACGGATCCAATCTGGTATATATATTCTACTGTAATACACGAAAGGCAAGCGCGAAAGTGTGAAAATTTAAAGCAGCAATACTCACTTGTAATAGTAGGTTCTTCGTTTGTAGCTCTTTTTAAACTGTCGATCAAATTTTGCTCATTTTGTATTCCGTAATTTTTTCTACGATGCTGAAGAAAAGTCTGTAATTAACAAAATTTTGTAAAGTTAATAAACACTAAATCCTCAACTTGAAAGTGAAATATGTTAGTCCTAGAAGAGTCTGTACATATCTTAAAGAAACAAATAATTTACATCTCAACATCAGTTTCAAATATTATTTTTTTACAGTTTAATAAAGTAAAGGCTGCTTTATAAAATCTTCCTTTTAGTGAAAGGCTTTAATATTTTCCGTCTCTCGTCTGGTGAAATAATACAATGCTAACCGACAATTGAAGATCTCAGAAACAAAAAAATTTACAAGTGACAATGCGAAACAAAATTGCGTACTCATTTTGCACATATGGCACGAACTATATCTGACACAAAATTAACATATTAAACGAAGACATAGTTGGTGTTAATACACTCTTTTGACAAAATATTATTATCAAAGATGCATTCGAAATCTTTCTCTTTTAATTCCCCTTCCGAGTAGGTGTAATTTAATTAATAGAGCATCGGAAGGTCCTGGTAAAGTTCCCAGAGGCCAGTCATCCTGGCTGAGGATCTTCCAAGATTTTTCATCAGCTATACCAAACAAATACAGTGCTGGTACCTACAAAGCTAGAACCTGGCAGACTATCTTCTAACATATATCCTCAGGCTATCCCGAACTTACCCTGAGATACATTTAGAATTTTCTCTTTAGAACCTTCCATCTTAATTTTCTAACTACGTTCCTGTGGTCTACCGCCTTATTACCGAGTGTCCTTCATATTTTAGTCACATTAAAATTGGCTTCGTCTCGATGATAGACATACTTATAAAATACAAGATGAAAATCATATCTGAGTAGGCAAGTGAATTGATTCCAGTTTTGTATAATAGCATATGTATTAGTTTCAATTATTTTTGAAGTATTAAAATTGTGATACAATTATCAGTACTAGTAACACTTAAGATAGAACTGTATTTTCCAATACTTTGCTTCCATATTAAATAAATCTTATTCACTGGACCTAGATTAAAAATAATGTTGTGGCCAGCCACTTAAACACACTAAACCATTAGTAATGTTTCACAGTGACTGAGTATTTTCTCCAGACATCTCTCATCTGATGGTAACTGGGTAGATACACGTAACGTAAGTACGAATGGGAAACAGTTCTGAGCAGAAGTGAAGAAAACGAGAGAAATAGGATGAATAAGAATAAATTAATGCAACAGTGAAGGGCATAACGAGTAAATAAAGTGTATGGGAAGGGGATAGAGCGAATATTACGGAAAAGCTGAAATTTATGGTGAAGGAGAGAAGGAAGTGCGCTATAAAATTAAAGCGGTCTCCCCAGGAATCAACAATGGAAGGACCATTTTGAAGAAACTATTGCTATAGCAGAAGAAATAATACTAGTGGTATGAGTGTTTGTCTGAGTAGTTTTTTAGAATTAGGGAATGGAACTGCTAGTTATAGTGATAGCGAAGATGGTAATTGTGGTCCTAATAGCTTAAGTAATTCTACTGAAACTAAAAGAAACATTACTAGCAGTTTTTGGTGTTTATAACCACAAGTATTTGTAAAAGTAATAATAGCGATAATGATTTACAAATTTTGTTTCTGCATTTACCAGTAGGTTTTTTGCAATCTTATAAAACTAACTACTTACCTCTATGTATTTGCTTGCATCGATTTGCGCTTTGTATCCAGTAAAATCAGGTGCAATAAATCGAAGCCAAGGAAGGGTATTAAGTATAGCACCAGATCTGACTATTTTGTATTCGTAATTGTGTCCCATAGCAAGCATAGTTGTAAACGTTGAATCATCGTACGGAAATCGATGGCCAGCAATAATCATCCAAAGACAATTGATGACCGGCAAATTAAATTGGCGACGCATTTCCACTCCTGCAACGCCTTCTTCTTTTTCTAACTTCTGTAAATGTGAGATAAAACAAAGACATTCTTCTGTAATTGAAGATTCCATGCTGTTCTTGCCGAAACCAAAGTCTTTCATTATCTTGATAGAAAGAGTTTTTTGTCGCCACCAAGTATCTCCTGAACCGTGCAGTATTGCTGCAAAGAGAAAAGAATTTATCAGTAACCGTAAGGTTAAAATTTTAGAAAGCTATCACAGCAATGCACGGCTAGAAAACATGGGTAACTTGAAAACCTGGACAAAAGCTCAAAACTCCAGTTGTGAAAATAAGGTCGTGGCCAAGTATATTTGAAAGCAAATAGTTTACCGTATTCAAAATTACTTTAAGAAATAAAAGCTCGTCACAGTGCTTGAGGAGCTCCCAAATTCGCAGTTTGCTTTGAATATTTTGTAATTTACAATGGTTAGTAGCAATGAGTACCAAGTTAACGTGTGTCTTAAACAAGCATACTCATTTCTTTAGGAAAAGGGCATTTTTTGTTCGTTGTAACATCTAACTACATATAAATGTGTCTAATATATGTCAGGACATTTCTATCAATTTTAAATGTTTCGTCCTCTGAGGATTAGGTACAATCACCTAAACTGATGATGTATTAGGTGCTGTCGTAGTTATAAAGGGAGTTATGCGTTGATCCGTCAAGTAATCGTCTTCATAGATAGGCTCAATATGCTAATCTTTAGAAATAAAAGCTATTCTTGTTCATATTTGTACATTTTTAAAACAAGTCTTTTTATAGTAACAACTGTGATTTTTAGACACTTATTTTATTTCCAGGTAAGGAATTGAAAATATCTAAACCAAATATTTTTTATAGAAATATGAGTTAAACCTCGTTAGAAATATTATTAAACCGAGTTACCATAAACGTAGCCTTTGAGCTCATTTTGCCAAATATGCATGAACTAAACGAGGAAAATAAAAATTTGGTAAAAAAGAGATTTTTTATGAAATCGTAGGAATAAGGCAATACTTGCAGTTACCGATAGCAAAACAAAAATCCGCCAAGGTATAGCTTAGTCATCCGTGTGGAAGATATCCAAGGCAATATAAGGC
>JAGDQP010030852.1:0-22311 GCA_022664845.1 Lepisma saccharinum | reverse complement strand
ATATATATATATATATATATATATATACATATACATATATAATTCAGTATTATTAAGAAATAAAGTATCTAAGTAGTATAACTTGTACATTCTACTTTTATTGATGATTCTATTCACAGTGATACTATGTGAATCCTTAACATTTATATTTTTATTGTTCTCTTTGTAAGGTACTGATAGCCGCAGGTCACCTAATTGAACGAAATGAGTTTCCTTTTTATTACCTTCCGATGAGAAGGAAGGCGTCCGGTTGAGCCACTCGAGGCAAGAAGAAGATTCAAACCGTTATTGATGATTTACTAACTTTTGACAAGTATTTTACCGTCGAGAAAAAGAATAAAAATTTAATTTTATAATTTCCTTACAAAGAATGGCACCAACGAACATGACAATACTTGCGATGAGCTTTTTATGGACTTTCAAACAACTATGATATTATTGGTTTTTAGGTGTATATAAAAGTTTGCTGGGGAAACAATGAATTTGGAGGTCTTCCCTCGAGTTCTGAAATTATGGAAGCAGTTATTGTTTGTCTTTTGAAGCGAAAGAATCATAAATGTGTCAAATGAGCAACATATGGAGAGCAGAAACAGTCAACCCTTTTTCGCCCTTGTCGTTCTTCCTAGGGATGCATGTGGGGGGGGGGGTGAAAGCAAAATTTTTTAAAGAATAAGGTGCCTGCTATTTTCTTTTTGTAGAGGAAAAGGATAGGTTTCTTTTTTGCTAAGAAAAGGGTTGTTCTTTATTTATCTCTTCTGCATGTCTTGTGCCTTTCTAGAGAATGTAAGGTTGTAGAAAATAGAAGGACCTATATAGTTGTAGCATGTTTAAAAATGAACCAAATGCAGAATCGGTTGACTATTGAACTTTGACAATAGAATAAAGAAAGAGATAGACAAGAAAATATAATCAATAAATCTACCATAAACTGTTAAGTTCTGGTTCTGAGTTTCAACCTAGGTTGTTAACTAAAAATAAATTATAACTGTGTTTCTTTAATCTTGGTCTACAACAATAATTTCGTGCCTGTGAGTCAGGATGTACATTTTGTTCTTTAAAGGTGCAGACTTGCATTACTTGCCAGGCGTTAAGCCTTGGCCGAAAGTGCGACTATCCTGAAAAGCGAAATGCGAAAACGTAGAAAGTTCTCCCGAACCCAGGATTCAATCGTTGAATTCTCCTAAACGAGATGGGTTCGAATTGCAATGTTCTAGTTGTAAGTAAGATCTGATAGGTAATTTAGAAGAGGTAACTTCCGATGTGCTGGCGACAGGTGATTTAAAGATGACGTGTAACTACATAAATCCCAGCAAGTCGAAAGTGAGTTGCAGAAATTTCCAATAGAAAGTGAATAAGGGAAATCTCTAATACAAACGCTTTACCTCGCGAGAAGAACAAAATACGGAGTATTTGTTAGGTGTTCAAGAACCGCTTACTCAAAAATCGTGGAATATGATATCTGAGAAGTCACTGGATTTACTACAAGAATATGCGAATCAATACCTGCCATGAATAAATTCTCCTGAATCTGAACACTCGTTAGATGAAAATCGTCTATCAATCTATTACCCTGTTCTTCTTACTGAACATGCTAATTGCGATCCAGACGAAAGTATTAATGCATTTGTGGACGGTCAGCCGGCTCATGGGTTTCCGGGAGTCAAAGAAGTTATATGCCTTCAGAACACTTGTACTCCTGAGAACAGAGAAAAGGAGAATTCCAAGTGAAATGGTCGATGTGCTGGTGTTTTTAATAAGAAGCGCACTGCAATCAAATGCAGGATTTTAAGGTCGTAATTTTTTAAAGTGCGCTTTTGGTGCTTTCAATGTGTATGTTTAGTTTCCCCTAAATGCGAATGATGTGACTGTATTTGTGTATTGTATAAAAGTTAAGGCAGCCCACGAAGTGCTAATTTTAAAAAGTGAATTCTTGCTTGGGATTATGTTAGTGGAACAGATCTTATTGTGTGAGTTTATTTTGTGATTGTAACTGTGTACGAGAATTTTCAACGCATGAAAGTACCGATATATATTTATAGCTGTAAAATTTTTGTATATTTTTTCTTTCATAGTACGTATGAACTGTTTAACGATTGCGGTTTTTATTTCCGAATGCACGCTTTAATGATTCACACGATATTTTTCAAAGATTTACCTTAAATGTTGGTTATAAAAATCAACAGCTAAATCAACTCAACAATGTAGTAGCGGTATGTTTAACGATTTTAAAATGGATACTATGACTTCAATTTGAACAGGACCCGTTTTTTCCTTAACACGAATACAAGTTGCATATCGTGAAAGCGCATTAATTGCACACAAATTGTATCTGTAACCATTATACTTTGCCATATTCTGCATATTTTCTAAATTCATTTCGATTAATTCGTTTGACCAGTTACACAATACTGTTTCCGCGGATAAATTTTACGCACAGGTACATGTAACGTATACGTATCTTGTTACGCTAATAATTTATGAATTGTTTCTGTTGAAAACATGGCTTCTTTCGTAGTTTTGAAACGCTTTCCAGAGACACTGAATCTTGATACTTAAAGTACGCTTTACGTAAGGACATGTATAAAACCTGTATTTTTATAGTGTTTGAAGATGTTTTTGAAAATGTTACATTTCTTTGCTCGTTTCTTTGTTTTTGTTTTAAGAAATTTCACAAAATATACACCACCACTAAATTGAAAATTGGCCAATTCTTTTGGAATATTAATTTCATGAAGCAATAGTTTGAATGTTTGGATATCTACAGGGTTTCGTACTCCTCGATTTCTCACCGCTCCATTTACAAGATCAATATGTTTTGAGACTGCAAGGTTGTTGTCTGTGGTTACTACTCCTGTTCGATCGCAACTGATTCGATTTAATACATGCATCAAGTTTAATAATACGCTCGTCATTCGACTTAGCGTTATTAGGATAGAATCAAGAATCAACTGAAATAGTAGTGATGCTTTATTTTTTCCTGTTGCTGCTGTCTGATCCGATTCCACGAGAGCTTTATTTGCTATTGGTTTATTTGCTGATGGGGTATGATTCAAGTACCAACGCAGCACGAAGCATCTTCTTATGACGACGTAATCTTTGCTTCTGACGAGCTGGAAGAGGGATGTTGCTTATTATTGAATTTTTAGCCACTTGTGCCACCGTGCGAATGAGAACTTCAGATGTTTTTGTAATAGAAAATTTTCGTTTTCTCCCTTTACATTTACACATAGTGCGGAGTTCTACAAAGTGATGTTTCAAGTTCGACATCTTAATGTCAGCTGGGGTGATTATTGTATCCATGTCCTTTACATGTGAGTACACATGCATGGTTTCAGCTGGAAAAATATGTGTACGTACACGCTAATCATGTAGGGTTTGTTGTGTCAGATCAAATAATAGCTAACCATGTGTTTCTGCAGTGTTTTTTCAAATACCCCGAAAACACTCTCACTATTACGAGGCATAATTTGACGGGCTGGGTATAGGATTTGTAGCTTATACTTGGGATTCTTCAACATTGCAATATAATGGGCATTTAAGAAAATGTCACGTGAATTTTTGCCTTTAGGGAATAAATTTTGTAAAAAGAATATCACAGATTAACTTTTACGATGAGCATACTTTGTGAATAAATTAACGATATCTCCATTCGTTTCACTCATCAAATTGTCAATATTGAATTGATTTGGATTTGAAATGATTATATATCAGAGATTCCATTACGGAACTTATTATTATGTAAAGACAAATTTGCTACAGCTACACCATAGCACCAAACGTTTCATTAACATGGGGAGTAAACATTCTTCTTATGATGCTATAATAGTCGATTGGCAAAGCAAGTTTTACCAGCACGGGAAGGTTCCGCAATTAGGAACGTCGGAGGGTGTTGAAAAGGCAACATCTCAACTTCAACTGCTCCCATAACAGAATTTCCCTATTATACCATCATGAACGTCACTCCAACGTCCATACCTATTTACATATCTAGATGCATATTCATATATATTTACACACATACGTACAAGGCTAAATCCAAAGGGTAGTGTCTTGAAGTTGTTTGATGTTATGTCTCGTATCACTCGTCTTCATTTATTGTTGGTGATCTTATGTATTTTAGACTCTGGTCGAGACAAAGTGACGAACTCGGTCTTTCGACAGATAATTGAGGAAAAGTTTATTTTCCTTTGCGTTTTTTTCCGTTACCAAATCACAAAAGTAATCAAAATAATTTGTTTTTTCGCTCGATAACTGAGAGTAATAAAGCGGTTTCTCATAATATTTTACTTAACTAGTACGCAAATTTTTAATTTTATATGTATATTTTTATCACAAGCCAATGGATATATTAATTTCCTATCCAGATTCAATTTCATCTGTTTATTAACCGAAATGATTTCCTAAATAAAGAGGGGATTGGTCATGCTTATTCTGAATAAATATTATTGAATTCGTGTCTACGTAAAGTACTTTATAGTAGCACACTTTTCAACCAGTTTATATAACCAAAGTCGCGCTAATGATATAAATGAAGTAAGAAAAAGGGTATGGAGCATTTTCTTTCCCAACATTCCTATACGTCACAATGAGATGCCTATTGCCGATCCGAACAAAGATTCAGATCTCGTACTGAGGGAACATTAGGAAACCCGTGAAGGTCTGGCCGCCCTCTACAACACTAGATTGAAAGAGGTTGGTTTTTGTACCCATTTTCCAAACAAGGAATTCAGAAAGAATTTCTAAATATACTTCAAACCCGGTTTAAGTTTAATGTTTTGTGCTAACATTAATATATTTTTTTCTTCACATTATCTAATATATTCGTGTTATGCTTCGTCCATTTCGCATTCTGCTGGGAAACTCTTCACCTTTTGTTTCATTGACAGAAAACTTTCGAAGTAGTCTTGAAATAGGCTTGTCTTATTTCATATTCCCATACCTCATGGATTTATCAACTTTATATCCACGTCTGATAGCGCTTGCAGCTCTTGTGAACAGAACGTTCCCAAGAATTTCCGTTGTTCGGAATCGTGCTGGCAATTCTCGATATTTTGTTCCATACATGTACGGCAGAGCCGAACTTTAATAGCAAGTGAAAATTGAATGAATGAAGTGGGAATTTCAGGGATGTTGAGCCTCTACCGTACAGTTTACAAGTTCCTGTACTTTTGTATTTTCTGGAAAAATATCCTTGTACATCTTCGATATTTCAACTGGCAAGCGTATTCGTGTCATGGCGCAAGGGTAAGACGGTGGAATGTCATAAGCCTTGAATGCATTTATTATTTCGCAGCTGTTACTAGGCTGCACGAAAGCGGGGTAATTCTAATAATTGCTATATTCACTCGCAAAATTTATGTAAGCAATTACACACAAGAAATAATATTTTCTTTGTTCTTTGACGACAAGTATATGTTTGGTATAGAATTCCCTAGATTATTCAGACCGTCGTGGTGTTGGAGGAGGTATTAAATGTGAAATTCCGTGCTATTTCTTCAAATTGTACTTTAATGACCATTCCTTATGATCCAGTGGTTATGGTTGTACTATATTATTATTTCGACAAATTGCGGTCTCCATAATTATTTGTTGAATGAGAATAATGTTGGGCGAATATTGCTTCAGGCATCATGGTGGTTCAAATTTCGCTGTCTTTAGCACATAAGTGGTGGTTGTAGAGAACAAATGAACTTGAATGCATTATATAGTGACTAGCAAAAATTATTCGACCCCTGTAAGGTTTATATAACATATGGGATTTGTTACAGCCAACAAAAAAGAAAATAATAGCGTGTGAAACGTTTTCCACTTGCATTGGGTAAATAGGACATACACATACTGTTGGAAGTAGGATTCAGCGTAATATTAGATTTTGTTGCTTGAATGGCTAAATAAAATATACGAAACGTGTGTGAGATAGTTTTGACCGATGTTTACTGAGTGTTTCGAGGATAGTTGGTGTTTTACGATTAAAGTACCACTTCGAGGAGACTTTTTTGCATGTTATTTATTCTTTCAACTGTAATATATTGTAGAAAAGAGTTAATTGGGTAAACAAGTGACAAATGTGAATACGCCTCCACGTACGCAATTTTCTCAGATGAAACTTGTGAATATATATGGTGTTTGCATTTATATTGAAAAAGTCACATTCTTAAGAAGAAGCTATTGTAATGAAACACAAAACGACCTTTTTTTTGAAAGATACATTTTTAGGTGTTATTGAAAGTTCAATAATACCGTAATGGAGAGAGCTTTCTTTGACTTTCTCGGGAAGGAACTTACACAGGTATATATTAATTAAGGTAAATTAATTAAAAGGTGCTTGTACTTCACGTTTTGCAACCACATTGAGTCAATATTTAAGTATTTGTAGCATGTATTTTAAGGGGAAAATGTGTTTTAAGCGGAATATTTATGATTAATATGCTTTTAAACTAGCTGCAACTCGCTTTTATAGTATTTGTGCATGTATAAATAGAGATGTTCACTTCCTTTCTGGAGCCAAACGAAGGTATGAATCACTACTCTGCAACTACATGAGAAACTGCTCTTCGAATAATAGTTCATAACATTACCTAGTTTTTATAGACATACTTATGCATTTCCAAAACCAGCTTGGTCACTAGCATGAATTGAATACGAGCTGTTCAAGAAGTATTGGACTTAAAGTAAAGTCTTCAGAGATAAGCTGCAAAAAGCACATTTAAGTCAATTATTTTAGTCCACCTATAATATAGCCATGACATGTTGGGGTCCATAAAAAGCCTACACCTCTCTAATTCTACAAACATGTTTGGTTCTATTGGTCGTTTGCCTAAATTAGTATTCCCTTGAGAAATAAACAATTACTAAACCATTGAGCGTGTTCTATCGAGCCAGTCGTGTATACCGCCGCCACAATAATCTAATTATTGAATCCCCCCTCAGGACGCTGTGGCTGCTTGTTTGAAACGTGGTGCTTATTGTTTTCAGGTATTAAGTGGGGTCGCACTTCCATTTCGCAAAAATTATATTCTGGATCACCATTACCCGGTTGTACACTACTATTTAACCATATTGCCATCATATTACCCCCCCTTTAGAAATGGCAATAAGGACTCCACCGTTTATACTCTCTCAGGACACTACCACCTCGTACCCATTGTCCAAGTTCTAATTCACAAAACATACATTTCACAATATAGAAAATAAAAAACACACTGCCTGCGTTTTAGGTTGTATAAAGGGGACTTTCCATTGTGGTGTAAAACTATTCAATTAAATTCACTCACTGTATAACTCTTTAATAATTTCTATGTGAGTAATTCTACAAATTAAATAATGCAATTCTGCCCCTGGGTATAGAATTGGTAAACATTCTTGCGCTTTCTTTAATTTCATAATTAACTGTTGGATGGTGTTTGTGGTTTCACGTTGCTCCGAATTGGTCTATTTTTACACACTATAGCATGGTTATAGACCACAAAATAACATGTCGCATATTTTGCAAGTTTGGATATTAATATTTAGGATTTAATAGTTTTTAGTGCTTGTTTTTTATTTTCTAACGAAGCCAAATATTGTGAAATGCATGTTTTGTGGACCCCAACATGTCATGGCTATATTATAGGTGGACTAAAATAATTGACTTAAATGTGCTTTTTGCAGTTTATCTCTGAAGACTACTTTAAGTCCAATACTTCTTGAACAACTCGTATTCAATTTATGCTAGTGACCAAGCTGGTTTTGGAAATGCATAAGTATGTCTATAAAAACTAGGTAATGTTATGAACTATTATTCGACAAGCAGTATCCCATGTAGCTGCAGAGTATTGATTCATGCCTTCCTTTGGCTCCATAAAGGAAGTGAAAAATCTCTATTTATACATGCACAAATACTATAAAAGCGAGTTGCAGCTAGTTTAAAAGCATTTTAATCATAAATATTTCACTTCAGAAAAGAGAGACACGTATAAATGAAATTATGGGGTGCAACAGACCACATTTTTCCAGTTTGCTTCTCAAGTAGCCTTCAGTCCTTTCTAGCTCTCGTTTCTTTCAAAAACACTGCTTACCTTTTTACCGAAATTTGTATACAGAATAACAATTCTGATGCTACCTAAAATTATGCTAAAAGTATTTCAAATGTTAGTTTTCGACCTCCTTGCCCATTATGTAAATTTATTCTTTTCCCCTTAAAATAAATGCTACAAATACTTAAATATTGACTCAATGTGGTCGCAAAACGTGAAATACAAACATCTTTTAATTAATTTACCTTAATTAATATACACCTTTGTAAGTTCCTTCCCGAGAAAGTCTAAGCAATCTCTCTCCATTACTATATTATTCAACCTTTTACTAACACCTCAAAAATGTATCTTTCACAAAAAAGGCTCGTTTTGTGTTTTATGACAGTTATTTGTACTTAAAAGTGTGACTTTTTTCAATATATGTTCAAACACCAAAAATAATCACAAGTTTCATCTGAAAAAATTGCTTACGTGGAGGCGTATTCACATTTGTCAAATTTAACCCTTTTCTACAATATATTACAGTTGAAAGACTAATTGCATGCAAAAATGTCTCCTCGAAGTGGTACTTTAATCGTAAAACACCAACTATCCTCAAAACACTCAGTAAACATCGGTCTAAAATATCTCACACACGTTTCGTATATTTTATTTAGCCATTCAAGCAACA
The DNA here is from genome assembly GCA_022664845.1 of Lepisma saccharinum. Taxonomy (NCBI): domain Eukaryota; kingdom Metazoa; phylum Arthropoda; class Insecta; order Zygentoma; family Lepismatidae; genus Lepisma; species Lepisma saccharinum. Next base: position 13,626 of record JAGDQP010030852.1, on the reverse strand, counting down.
AAATCTAATATTACGCTGAATCCTACTTCCAACAGTATGTGTATGTCTTATTTACCCAATGCAAGTGGAAAATGTTTCACACGCTATTATTTTCTTTTTTGTTGGCTGTAACAAATCCCATATGTTATATAAAATTTACAGGGGTCGAATAATTTTTGCTAGTCACTGTATAATGCATTCAAGTTAATTTGTTCTCTACAACCACCACTAATGTGTTCTGGCACCAAACGAGTTCAGTGAAAACCCTAAAGATAGCAAAATATGAACCGCCATAGTGCCTGAAGCAATATTCGCCCAACATTATTCTCATTCAACAAATAATTATGGAGACCGCAATTTGTCGAAATAATAATCTAGTACAACCATAACCACTGGTTCATAAGGGCTGGTCATTAAAGTACAATTTGAAGAAATAGCACGGAATTTCACATTTAATACCTCCCCCAACACCACGACGGTCTGTATAATCTAGGGAATTTTATACCAAACATATGCTTGTCGTCAAAGAACAAAGAAAATATTATTTCTTGTGTGTAATTGCTTACATAAGTTTTGCGAGTGAATATAGCAATTATTAGAATTACCTCGCTATCCTGCAGCCTAGTAACAGCTATGAAATTATAAATGCATTCAAGCCTTTGTGCATTTGGCCCGAGAGAAAGGTGTGATCTCTGCTATGTTGGGAAAGGTAAACATTAGCAACCCAAATAACATAATTTACGAGTTTCGTAGTTCTGTTGCCAAAAAAGCAAAATTCAAATAAGCATATCTTGGAAGTGATATTTGGTAGAGAAAAGCAAATTTCACACTCTACATCAGTAACACAAATAACATATAATCTGCAAGTTTCTCAAACCTGCGGGAAAATTTCGAGAATTCCAACAGCTATATCATGGAAAGAGTAGATGGTCGAGAAATGCAAATTTCGCATTCTATATTATCAAGCTAAATAACATATTTTGCGAGTTTTTCAAATCTGCATCTATAATGTCAAAATTCGAAAAAATTCGAACCGCCATATCTTGGAAGCGACAATAGGTAGAGAAATACAAATTTCACATTCTGCATTACCAACCTAAACAACATAATTTGGTATTTTCTCAATTCTGCGTCTAAAATTCTAAAATTCAACAAAATTCAATCCGCCATATCTTCGAAGCGGCAATAGGAAAAGAGAAGTTATTTTCATATCTGGCATTCCCGGTACTAAAATAAATTTTATTATAAGTTTCATATTCTACGACCAACGGTGGGGGGCGAGGTTAGCAAACTGGCTTTGACCTTTAGGTCACCAATTTTTTCACATGTAGTATTCAACGCCCTCATAACAAATATGAAAACAGAATTTCAATATGTGTAGCCGTTTACGAGATGTACAAAGTTGAATATTTGACCTTTGACTTTTCGCTAATGGTTCCTAATTGAACAAATTTCGTCGGATCACCACCAAATTTTGAATTTAGATACACTATGATGGAAAACGAAAAAGGGGAAAAAGGGGAGATTTTCGATTAATTTTTGCGATATTTTGAGCCGTTTTCGAGATATTGAGGCGAATTGTTCCTAATTTCCTTAATTTTGCCCAATCACCACCAAAGTTTGGATTAAGCTAGATTACTATGAAAAACATAAGGAGTTTATAATTGCAGATTTTTTTATTTATTTTTGTGACATTTTGAGCCGTTTTCGAGATCTAGGTGCGAAGGGTTCCTAATTGCCTAAATTTTGTCGGATCATCATCAAACTTTGGATTTAGGTTGACTATGATGGTGAAAACGTAACTTCGATATGTTGAGCCATTTACGAGCTTTTTCGATTTATTTTGCAATATTTTGATCCGTTTCTGATATATCGGGCCAAATTGCCAAAGTTTTATCGGATCATCACCTAACTGGATTTAGTTAGATTATGATGAGAAACGAAAAGATGTTTGTAAGGGTAGATTTTTGATTTATTTTTGCGATATTTTTAGCCGTGTCCGAGATATTGAGGCAAATTTTCAGAATTTTATCGGAACATCACCAAACTTTGGATTTAGATAGATTATGATGAGAAACATAATGGATATATAAGGAGAGATTTTTCGATTTATTATTGTGATATTTTGGGCCGTTTTCGAGATCTCGGTGCGAATGGTTCCTAACTGCCTAAATTTTGTCAGATCATGATCAAACTTTGGATTTAGATAGACTATGATGGTGAAAACAACTTCGATATGTTGAGCCATCTACGAGATTTTTCGATTTACTTTTGCAATATTTTGAGCCGTTTCCAAGATATCGGGTCAAATTGCCAAAATTTTATCGCATCATCATCAAACTTTGCATTTAGATAGACGACAAGGTGTTTGTAAGGGGAGATTTTTCGATTTAATTTTGCGATATTTTGAGTCATTTCCGAGATACCAGGCCAAATTTCCAAAAAAGGTTCATAGCCTTTTATAAAATAGATGATCCGAGAAATGTCAGCTAGCCTAGAGGAAGTGCTATATTATGTCAAATAGCCTAGAGGATGTAATATGTGCTATGTTAAATATGGAGATGCAAAAAATGTCACCCCTATGTTGGGTTAGGTCAAAATGTACTCGTAGCCTTGTATAAGAATGCGAAAAAAGGGGCCGTAATCTCTGTCATGTTAAATAGGGGTTGCGAAAATGTATGGGTGTCTACTATGTTAAATAGGGGTTGCGATGCACGTGTAAACCCGTTGCCTGTGTAATCTCTGCTATGGTAGATAGTGATTACGCACTAGGGGTTGTAATTCCTGTGTATCTGGTGTAATATCTGCTATCGCTCGTTGGTATAAGGGCTAAAAAAGTGCATTGTACTCTTTTATGGAATCTCTGCTATTGTGCACTGTGTGGGGTTAATCTCTGCTATGATAAATAGGGGTTTTATCGTAGCCTTGTGCACTATGTGGGGGTTAATCTCTTCTATGTTAAATAGGGGTTCGTAGTCCATCTCTGCTATGGTGCTGTGTAGGGGATGAAAAAGAGCTTCGTAGTCTTTTATAAAATATCTGCTAGGGGTTGCAAAAGGTGTCGTAGCCTTTTTTAAATAGTGGTAAAAAAGGAGTCGTAGTCTTTCATAAGGTGTGAGAAAATGTGTTCGTAGCCTGTTATACATTGTAAACAAAACTGATTACATCGTGTATCGTACAGCTCTGGAAAAATCGACTCCTTGATATCAGCCAAGTATGGGAAAATCGTGCAATTTTCAAGAAAGTGAGGCCAACTTCGGACTTCGGCCTGTCATGATTAGCACCTTATGTATTAAAATGCCCCTGCCGGTATTCGAACCCGGGACCTTCGGTCGTTGACCTACCATCGTAGGCCGCACGAGTACCCGGCCGACTCTATTATTAAGCCTAGTAAATTCCATCTCATTATAAGACATAATGTCATTCAATCTACGATACATATCTGATTGCATTCTTCCATTCTGAGCTTGAAAATCACCTCTAAAATCTTTGGACATACGGTTTAATTCACCTAACATATTTTCCTTTAAGTCAACTCTATCTCTTAAAATAGCAGAATTATGGTTTCACATACTAGATATAGTGCATTCACTTGTCTAAAAAACTCTTGCACCCTTGTATAATTTCGTTAACGAATGCATAACTACCTGTTGTCTCACAGAATTTTCATTCCGCCTCTGACTTACCTTAGCCCTAGCATAAGTCGCATTACCCTCAATATAGTATAATTCTTCGGGATGATGTAGCTTTTCTAGTTCAGGAGGAATCAAGTCCGCCGTATTATTATTCTGCATATTATTCTTTTGTATTGTATTCTTACTTAGAACAGGTTCAATATCATCGGAATCTAGAATACCTGAACTATGATTCTTTATACTTAAAACAGGATTTAACCGAATAGCTTCATAATCAGTATTTTCTATAACCACATTATCTCTGTCAATTTCATTATCATAATTTGTAAGCGACTATACCATTCAAGTTACATTATTATCCAATTGATTTACAACAGGACGATTCATTGATTCATGAATATTGTGATAAGAATTCGTTCCTTGGTCGTCATCAGTATGATTGTGATTCAAAGAATTTTTATTTGTAGGATTGACGAATATACTCTCATTTTGGTTTGGCCTACTAGAGCTACCTTTAGTACGCTGTTTGAGACCATAATCATACTCTTTAGAGTTTACATGTTTGCTCATACTTTTGGCACTATAATCCGTCGTACGTTTCTCGTGGCCCCAAGCTGGGCTCAAATGTAACGCCTCGATATCAGCTGACGTAATTTCTATATTCTCAACTGCAGATTGATAAATAGGTCTCTTATGTTTGACTCTTTTACTATGAGTGTTAGTATTATTTCTTTTAGTATTGCTACCAAATGACACCTTCTCTGTATGAAGAAATTATAAGTTCGTACTATTAACATATTCGACTAGCTCAGAAATTAACGTAAATTTATTAATCCACGAATAATACTTCGCTGCCTGGTTTTTAGTATCGCGCAGATACGTTAAAATTATGACATATTGAAAGAAATTCAGTATATTGATTCTCATAAGCTTAAATTGATTTATGTACCCACTCTGTACATACAAGAATGTAAACATAACTGTTTACATTGTTTAGAATGCCTCTACTTCAATTAAATAATGGATATCGAGCATTATTTACTCATAAAATGTATTTAATATACGCAACATCACTTTGTTGCGTTAATTCACAAAGAAACTTCTTTTTCCTTAGGGATTGATCATAAAATTTATATTTAACAAGAAATTGTATTCTTGAAGCTTCTGAAGCTCCCATGAATTATATATTATCTTCTGTTTCTCTGATATATCGTCTTGATGCAACATTAAGATCCAAGACTGTGAATCACCAAACCATATTATATTAAACTTAAAGTTAAATCTATCTTTGTCAACATTTCGCCAACAAATAGAAATTACAGTTTTAAACTAAAGGTTAGTTTAAATATTATTGTTGTTCCATATCATATTGTTGACATGCCGCTACAAAGTATTTCACTAATTTATCTGAATATTCAATTTTCAATATAAAACAAAATGAGTTTAGAAACATTGTTTTTAATCTTTCTTTGAAAGAAAATTAAAAAGTATATACTAATGCGTTCAGTTTTTACTTATAGGAAAATTAGGAACTTTTATAAATAATTCTTCAACACAAACACATATATTCATACATGAACACTTACACAGCTTTTCTAAATGGAGACGGATAATGTTTCAACAATTTGAATAAGACAAATACTTAACATCAGACAACAACAATTCTGTGTCCACACTAATCAGCGTTCTTACTCTGAATAAAGTCCCTAGGCACGTACACGCTAGCTAATAGACTCAACACGCATGCGCGGTTCGACGCGTTCCGTATCATCCACATTCGACAAGTAGGTCAGACTATGGTTTCAAGGAGTGCGTACATGGTTCTCAGATGATTCCGTAGATAGAATTCCTTATAGTCTTTCAAATGATATACTCGTTAACAAGGTAATGGTCAGACATGGTTCTTGTGTATTTCTTTAGTTGTGATTTGCTCCAAGCTTTTCACTGATATACTACTCCAGTATGTAGGATTTCTTTTAAAAAGTCGATGTTATTCGGGTGTAATGGGTGGAGACGGTGTCCGATATGAGTGTTGTATATTTCTTTCGATAGGGCTTCCTCTAAGCTGTAGAATGTTAGACGATTTACCTACGTTGTTTTTCTCTTAAAAAACTTGATGTTTTAAGTGGTGTGGAGGGGTCTGATTTAACTCTTCTATAATGCTTTTGATAGGGTTTCCTCAAAGTTTTCAATCGGTACCAACATTGTTTGGGTGGGAATTATCTTTGAAAATCAGTGTTTTAAGGGTGTGGGAGGATTTGGGGCGAAGTCTGATATGACTCTTCTGTATCTCTTTTCTTGAGATTTAGTATTTACTTCAAATGGTACAGGAAATAAATCTATAAGATCTATATTTAAAAAAAAATATGTTTTATGGGTCTAGCGAGTGGGGGAGAGGTCGGGGCATATTGTTTTAGGCCATAGTGGATGGCGAAGGGGTCTGACATGACTGCTGTATATTTCTTTTGTTATCCTATGATCTAACAAACAAACATACTGATGATGCTGAAAAAAGTTACGATTATTTACCTGCATCATGATCAGGATGTCAAAATATGTGCGTATGTAAAATTTGACAATCTGATCGCAATTAGTTTGGAAGATTTTGATGATATAATAGTCAGATTGTTGTCTCTAGAAAGTGAGATAAAACTGTTGAAATACCGTTATTCTTTTAAATTGGTGAAAGGAATTGAAAGAAAATACATACTAATGAGTACTGATTGGAAGACGCTACCATGTGGAGGGTATATCTTTCATGGCCGTCATCATGACGTCCACGATATTTCTACTTAATTGATTTTTAAATTGGAACGGGGTAGTGTAATATATCATTCTGGGCTACAATTTTACGGGAAATGCGTTTCTGAAGTCAATTTTGTCGTAAATGTAATATTGTGAGAGATACGGGTATGTGACGCAAGAATAGGGTAATTATGCAATAGCCTGGAAACACACATTTATTCAAGAAATATCGGCGCAATTGAAACCTAAATGCATACAAATTGTTTCTGACTATAGTGTCCGATCGATATGGATTTGTAGGCATTTAGATTCCATTTCCGTCATTATTTCAAGGTGAAATAGGTGTTTCCAGACTGTTGCAACATTAACCCATGCTAGCGTCATATACCGTTATCTCTCACAATATTACATTTACGACAAGACTGACTTCAGATACATATTTCCCGTAAAATTCTATCCCAAAACGACATTTCACAAGACCCTGGATTGGATCTTGATACGTATGGATTGGAGATTAGGCGTCTACCCCGGTTGGTTCCCTTAAGGTTTAGGAAGAAAAATTAAGTAGTCTCCTCCCAGTTAGTGGCATAAGTCCTTTGGGACGACAGTCCCGATCTGCCGGTCCTACCCGGTTTCTCTGCCTTTGTTAATAATAAATATATATATATATATATATATATATATATTATAGCCAAGAATTCATCGCTGATAGAATTTATGAATGTTATTAAATTATTTCACATAACTTGATTCTAGGGCTAGGATTTTTATAACCTAAAAACTTCTGTAAAGTGCACGCGTTTATGCCCTTAAAGTTAGCAAGATATTACCAATATTATATATGTATTACACTCCCTCATTGAAAATACCGTACACTTTCAATACTGTCTGGATGTCGTGAATAGAAGGGGAGGGTAGTGGCAGAACAGCTAACGATAAGCAATGAACAACAATAGCGTAACAATTTGTATGCCGATTGCGGGCAATAACGAAAAGAACTATATTTGAAATCAATTTCATTGTTTATTTTCTTAAGCACGTCCGAAAAAAAATACACCTTTGATTGTTTTCCAAGCTAGCTACAAAACAAACTTAAATAAGAAATCCGCCGTTTTCATAAGTATTGCGAAATAAGCTAGAAATTTCTTTCTAAAAACTGGAAGTACTATGTTGAACATATGCTTTTATTCTGGAAATATACGGCTTTATTCCACACTTTTGGGCCATACTATGCCTTAAACCGAAAATATAGTGCAAATATTTTTTACATTTACATTTAGGGGCCCACCTTCCACCCCTGTCTTCTTGCATTCTTTGCACAAATTGTGTTGCGCACTTCCTGAGACGTGCGTCACAAATAGTTGTTCGCTCTTCCCAATTTGGGACAGGCTGTCCCTGAAGATTCTCGGATTACCGAAATTCCGGCAATCCGAGAAGCTCTTAAGTTCCCTAGTCTTTTCACATAGAGTGGTGCGGAAATTTGCTTTCGCTAAGGAGTCCAGAATGTAATCCTGGTTTTGTATCCACTTTCGTGGGAGGAATTACACATTTTGCCACTATTTCTTTATTTTCTAGAAGTTACACATAATGTGCAACATTTAGGGAACTTGACAGACATACAGCACAAAACATGGACAACAACGTAGACTCGGATTCAGTCTAGCTGCGAAGTATTTAAAAATAACAGTAAAATTAATTAGTGTTCCTTTGGTTTCCTCTCAGCTGCTTATCCTCTTCTCCATTGTTGGGTCCACTATGCCCACCCCAGTCCTGACTGAGACCGAGCTCCTCTTCCGGATGGACCAGAATACCAGTTTCCTTCACCACAGCTTCAAAATTGTTCACCGCACTCACAATAACTTACACTACACACTACACAAAAAAGATATTCGGACTGTTTGTGTCTATGGTCCTGTTTTCGTCACATTAACACTTGTACCCATTATTTATTTATTTATTTATGGTAATATTGGGTAAATATCATGCACTACGTACACACCATCACCACACGAATCACACGTAAAGGATAGAAAAACACAAAATATATATTGTATTTATTGTGCGTCCTCCCACTTCTGTATTATCCACAATTAGGGCACTCATATAGGGTTTTCTGCTGGCTTCCAGGAATCATACTTACGCACTCACACGATCTTTCAATCTTTACAGTCTTGATTTTCTTTATTTATATTAATATTTATTGCTTTACATTTGATTAAATTAGTTTCTTTTAGTATCAACATATTTCTAAACCCTACTAACAAATATTGAATTTGCGATATAGGTGACCAGTGAGTTCGTATATCCTGTTTGACGTACTATAGCCCAAACGAAGTTCCCAAGCATATCTCACGAGATGCCTTACTGCTTATGAAATCTAACGTATTGAGTACCGGTACGCAACAATACGCATTTAATCAAAGCTACCATCAAATGAAACCTCGCTGAGTAACACATTTGTTAAATACCAATTTAATACTCAAAGACTTGGACATTGATCGTACTCAACTTTCATTGAATAATATCTTAACGTAATGCAAGCACATTTGTCTAAACTTATTTCCATTCATAATACTTGCAATCTCAGTTGTGTTATATACAATGATGAATGTCACATTTTCTGGTAAAATTCAAATCATAAGCAATTCCAATTGACATAAAACTCAATTCATTCATACAACACCTTCACACATATTTACCTTCAATATGATGTACATTAACAAATTCTCCACAACACAATATATCGTTTTTACTCAAGGCGTACATTAACATTGAGTCCCGTACACATTCAGACTTTTACTTCAATTAAACACAGCCATAAAAGAGAAAAGAAACATAAAAGCAATAAAATCTCAATTCACTGAACAAGGATAAAATAGCCTTATTGTTTAAAATGGAATTATCGTTTTACGCTTTTAAAATACAAAGTTTTCATGGGATTTTACAACCTAACACATCACTCCCGCTCTCTGAAAAACAAAGTCGTTTAATTAGCATTCATACTTACTTAGATATCCTAGTTGCATATATCAATTAAAATACAAAATCTGCAGTTCAATAAATTGTGTTCATCTGTGCCACAATTTGAGCATATTTTCATATTTCCATCAAATTTCAGCTTACCCAGAAATCTGAAGATCTAAATTATTCTATAGTTTTTGCCAGCTGTAAATATAACAAATACATAATATAGTCTACAACACAATAACATTACCTGCAATATCAAAACATGAACACGAGAAATAGTACCATAACACGTAATAAATATACCAAAATAACTTCAGTCACTTGACAGAATCTTCAACCAATACCATTATAGCTTTCTGGTCACCAAAATCATCGTACTCATATTATCAATACCATCCTAAAGCTTGTTTCAAACTGTTTACATCTTTGTCTACTTGATCAATGAAACCTCGTTCTAACCACAACGACCATATTGCCTTTTTAGATACCAATTCACCTCTATGTAGGAATTTACCATAACCTAAACCCGTTAATACGTCATCAATATGCTGTGAGATTGTCACCTGTGCGTTACATGTTATCTTCTTCCGATTACAAGGTTCAATTTTATTTTAATTTGACATTCCATTGCATATTTCCTCCTTTTTTACCACAGCATTATTATGAATTATCTTTCATCTTTTTCAATTTCTTTTACTGAATTTACTAATGCTGTTGATGATTCTACTTTAATATCGACAAGCGCATTTTCATTATTCTCAGACTTTACATACAGTTTGTTCGTTTAATTCAATATTTAATGTTATTTACTGTTTTGGTGTAATTGTTCTTTTATGCCATTCACTTGTACGGTTATTGTTCGGTTGTCATTTCACTTGATAGACGGATATTTGGATATTTAAAGTTTTTATATAATGATTGTTTACATAATAATATAGGTTATGTATAAGTTTTATGGATTATAATATAGGTTGTATGAACTTTTAGCTATTTATATTTGTTGTTTAAAATTGTGTCCACCACTACCTGCGGCCGCCTCCCCGGATGAACTTGCTTCGATAGTTGTTTAATATTTTGTTAGCTCACTCCCAGAGGATAACCACCCGTTCTGGATCTCTCAGAACATCGGTAATTTACCTGGCCTCCAGGAGCTTCTTTCCTCTTTAAGCAGATCTTCGGCTTCCTTAGATCTTAGCATTGTGTTCCGGATTGGCGACCACACCACACAAGTGGCACATATTGTCCTCTACGAGGTGAAGGACTCTTATTTTTGTCTTATATGGGCCATGGTCTGTTAGAAAGTGGAGAAGGTCCCCTTTATGTCAATGTCAACATCGAGCCTTCCAGCCACGCTTGGGAAATATGCATATATTCTTCTCGTCTTTTCACTGTTTGTCCAGAAGTTTTGCAATGCACTGGTTATTGCGTTTGTAATTTCGAGCTTCAGTGTTTAATATTTGTTCGATATTATTTAAGTTGCCCTTTTTTTAACCAGTACATGGTTCCAAGCTGTTTAATTTGGAGGTGCATGGGGACTGTGACGGTGGCAATTTGTAGAGTCTCCACTAGGGTTGTTCTATATGCCTTTAGCATTCTTAGTACAAGTTTATCTTTGATCTTTGCACACGATCTGTCCCTGCTTGACATCACTCATCTTGTGACACGACACAGAGGCTCCGTAGCCGATCATGGACATAATTATCGCGTCCTGTACGTCCTTATTAAGTTAACTGGAATTTTGAGTTCATTGTTGGCGATATTTACTAGTTTATGAATTAATTTAATTCTCTTGTTTTTCGCTATAGTTATGTGCTATCTGAAGTTCATTTTTTCATCCAGTGTTACCCCAAGTACTTTATGCGTTCTGCTCTATTTATAGTTTTATTATTGATTTCAGTTATTGGACCCCTGTCCCTTTGCAATCTGCCCTTTAACAGTACATAATTTGTTTTCTCAGCCGCTTTCGAAGCTTATTATTTTCGCACTTCGACTTGAGCCTTGATGTTATTTGGTTTTCCTTATTTTGTAAGTCATTCCTGTTTTCCCCTCTGTCACCACTGCTAGGTTGTCTGCGTACCCCACCACACATTCCACTTCCTCCATTTCATTTAATCCCTTCAAACATGGCTGAAAGGCCATGTCCAGGAAGATCGGTCCGAGGGCAGGTTCCTGTGTCGGTGTATTCGTCACAACGCCATCCCCATCTTCCGCTTCTATTTTCCTGTTACAAAAGTAGTTCTTAATTAGTTTCCATGATTTATTATTTATATAAAGTTTCTTTAATTCTTTCATGAGTGCTGGCCACCAGAGATTATCAAAAGCTCCACTTATGACAAAGTCTAAATTGTAAATTACATTGGTCTAAATTTAGTCTTTTCTCGTTGATTTTAGTGGCTATGATTTTATCAAAAATTTTGCTGACGAAGTTTAATAAGCACATTTGCCGGTATGACTTTTGGTTTGGTTTATCTTTATCCTTACCTATAAGCAATATTATACGTTTCATTCTTTTCCATGGATCTAAAAAAAACGCTCTGTTTTATGCATTCTTGGAACAGCCTTGCAAGATATGGTGTATATTTGGATGATTTATAATTTTCGTTTTTCATGTCGTCTGGGCCTGGTGCCTTTCTCTTCTTCAGGCAAGGAATTTCAATGTTTTGGTTAGTTACATTTGGTTCTTCATCGTTATTTATTTCATTGTTATTTATTAGAGTTTTGTCTGCTTCTTTTCTGGTTACTTTATCATTCTCTTATAGTTATAAATATGCATTTATATGACCAATGAAAACAGTGTTATTGATATCAAAACACCCAGAAACGTGCTTAAGCTAATTTAACAAACAGAAAACCCGACATTGGGAAAATATGTCATAAAAATCCGAGCCAACACAGCTAACCCAGGCTTTCGCAGTTTCCGTGAGGTTGCAGGAGAGAGTTAAAGTTGCTCAGGATAAACATTTCAGAGCAGTTCTGAAACCTGACGAACTATTATATTTCCCCAATTGAACAATAGGATTATCGTTGGTGAAACAAATTTGTATCCACTAACATTTTCAATGATCTAGGTGAAATATTTTCCATTTTATTCTAATTGAATAAAATATCCTTGAACAATTTTATTTGCATTTTTTCTAGGTATATGAAAATTATCGTACATTCAAAAAATTAAAAATGTATTATACATATAACTGCATTATTTAATATCCTTTACCGTCATAGGGCCTACTTTGACACTGGGGGTTACTTTGACATAGAGCGGAGCTACTTTGACAGATGAGTGATTCTTCCTTTCTGTGAGCGCCGTTGCATACACCTTCATGCATAAGGCTGATACGGTATCTATCAACGAGTCGTAAACCACCTCAGAAAAAGAAAATGAAATGTAAATAATAAGTACCGTACTTTTTCTTTCATTGTTGTTATTTGTCAGTGTTACATTGTTTAATGAACAATGGATAAGGCCCACACAAGAAACAAACAAACGTCGAAAAATGTTGTGATACCGGTACCATTGTTGTGTTGTGAGAATATTGTTTGATAATGAACGCATTTTTTAGTACAGCCGGCTGGACCCTAAGGTTCAATCTTGTCTGCCTTGCTCTTTACAATCAATGGCGCATTACAGAAAGTCCTTCCAAGCCAATAGTACGTGTTGTCTCTAGTACGGTACGGTACCGTAATGTGCGTCGGGACCAGTTAACAGTAAGGAAGAAATGGTGAGGCATTACAAACAAAAGCCAGGTTCCCGACAGTATTGGAACTACTCCGGGGAGCAGATTCAGCAAGCGCTGGATGCAATTAAGAAGGGGATGTCGCAAGCCGAAGCGAGCAAGACATGCCGAATCCCGCGTACCACATTTCTTAATAATGTCCACCGAAGGCACATGGGAGAGCCCGGGCATCCACCTGTGTTGAAAGAAGTGGAGGAGCAAATGCTTGCCAAGTCACTAGCTACGGCAAGCAGTTGGGGCTTTCCAATGACATCCAGCGACATTTGTCACATGACATCCAAGTACGTGGAGAAGGAGGGGCGAGTTGTGGAGCAATGGAAAGGAAGGACAAATGTCCCAGGTCCCGACTTCGTGAAGGCGTTCGCTGCAAGGAACAACTTAAGTGAAAGATTGGCGACGAACATCAAGGGTGCAAGAGCACGAGTTGGAGAGCCAGAGGTTAAGAAGTTCTTTCAGAACATATCCAGTGTCCTGGAGACTGCTGAACCTAAGAACGTTTTCAACTACGACGAAACCTGTGTCGTGGATGATCCTGGAGCTGCAAAGGTTATTGTTCCTCGAGGATG
>JAGDQP010030851.1:4442-22311 GCA_022664845.1 Lepisma saccharinum | reverse complement strand
GGCCGCAATATCATGGTTTTCATTGGGTCCTGTGGTCACACTTCGCGGACGCATCACTGCCAACGATTATGTCGCAATTTTAGGAGACCACTTGCATCCTATGGTCCGGATGAATTGAATTGAATTGAATTGAATTTCTATTACTCCAATAACCAATATACATTGGTGTCTGGAGAGTTCAGACACTAACAATTGTATTATACGATATTTATATTTTATGAGCACAGTCAAAATAACGTATTGTAATGTACACAATAACATTCGTGATTTGGACAATAATTCTTGCTATATAGATTTGTGAACAAATCTATACATAATTCATAATACATAATAATAGTACACAATATATAATAGGTTTACAAAATACATAATAATAATCACTAATAAATGGAATTGCACGATAGTAAAATGATGTATATAATAGACAATAAGTTTTTAACCTAGAAAAATAAAATTTGTAATATAGATGTAATAAAACAATGAAATTGTGAAATAGGCTGCTGTGGTATTTTATGATAAGAATTCTTTGACATCGTAATATGCCTTATCCAGCAAGTGTTCCTTTAGCTGCTTCTTGAATCTATTTATGTTTTCTTCATTTCTTATATGTGTTGGCAGCTGATTGTATATTTTGACACCCATATGACTAGGCCCTTCTTGAACGAGGGTTAGTCTGGTAAAATATTGAAATTTTTCCTCTTTTTTTCTAGTACCATATTTATGTTTTCTTATAAGCGTATCGTTGTTTATTTTTGTATATAAAGCTATTTCATAAAGATATAAAGAAGGAAGAGTCAGTATTCTGTATTGTTTAAAGAGTTCTCGGCACGAAGTTCTTCTACTAACTCCGGCGATGATTCGCAGTGCCTGCTTTTGTTTAGAGAATAAATATTGATGCTGTTGCTGATGCGTTGCCCCAAAATATGATACCATAACTTATTATTGGATAAATAAGTCCATAATAAACCTGTATTAATGCGTTTATACTTAATGTCTCTTTTAGTATTCTTAGAGCAAACAATTTAGAATTAAGTTTGTTTTTTACCTGGGCTATGTGGCTGCTCCATTTAAGATTTTCGTGTATTGTTATTCCTAAAAACGTTGTTTCTGTGTTTATGTTTACATTTAAGAAAGCTGTGTGATTTTTAATATCTTTTATTACAGTATTTTGTTTTGTATGGAAGAGTATGTATTATGTTTTTGTGTCATTTAGTATCAGACTGTTACTGTCGAACCAAGTTTTAGTTTGCTCTAATATTCTACTAATATTTGCGCGTAAGTCATTTATATCCTTTCCTTTAACAATGATACTCGTGTCATCAGCATATAGAATTACCTGACCTTGTGTTATGTAGGTAGGAAGATCATTTATGTACAGTAAAAATAATAAGGGTCCTAAAATCGATCCCTGTGGAACCCCATGTTGGATTGTCATTTGTTTTGAAATATGCTTTGTCTCTTTCCCTTCTGTATTGTGCGTGACTTCAACTGCTTGTTTTCTGTTTGTTAGGTAGGATTGGAGCAACTGTAATGCCTTTCCTCTAATCCCATAGTGTTCCAGTTTTTTAAGCAGTATTTGGTGATTAACAAGATCAAAGGCCTTACTAAGGTCATAGAATATACCAAAAACTAATTCCTTTTCATTCACAGCCCGTAGAATATAGTCAATGAAGGTGTAAGTTGCAGTTGTTGTGCTTCTCTGGGGAAGAAATCCATGTTGTTCGTTGCAAAATACGTTATGTTTTGTTAGAAATCCTATTAATCTTTTTTTTATTAGTTTTTCGAGAATCTTACCAAATATAGGAAGTAAAGATATAGGTCTGTAGTTTTGTACAATCGATTTATCTCCTTTTTTGTAAATTGGTACTATTTTTGATACTTTCAATAGGGACGGGAAGGTACCATTGCTCAGGCATTCATTGTATAGGTAAGTTAGAATAGGTGTCAGGTATATATTATTTTGTTTGATTATTTTCACTGGGAATTCATCACTTATTGATTTAGTTTCTTTGAGACTTTGAATTTCGTTAAACACTTCACTTTCGGTTATGGGCATAATATATATAGTGTTCGAATTCCGCGGTTTAGATGTTTGCAGTATTTGTAAGGCCGATACGTTACTGTTCACTGTTTTTATTAAAGTTTCTGCAACTTCTGTAAAGTATTTGTTTAAGGTTTCGCTTACTTGTCGCGGGTCTTTTATTATTGTTCCATTTATATTTAAGTTTATGTTAGGGTGTGTTCTTTTGTCTTTAATTTGGACATTTTCTTTTACAACATTCCAGATCATCCGTGTTTTGTTGTTACTTCGCATGATTTTATTAGTGTAGTAGTTACATTTAGCTTTTTTATTTGCCTTTTATAACATGCTAAAAAACGTTTCTTATGTATTTCATCAACATTTGATTGTTGAATTTCACTTAAGATCTGTCTTTTAATTCTACTAAGATTTTTTATATCCCTTGTTACCCAACCTTTCTTCCATTTACTTTTACTTCTTATTGTCATTTTAGTAAAGCACGCGTAGAATGTCTGTTGTAGAATACTGTAGAAATTATTAAACTTCTCGTCTACTGTGTTTTTGTCATATACATCGCTCCACGATTCTTTGGACAATCTAGTTGTAAATTTTTGTTTATTTTCTTCATTATAATTTCTGAATTCCTGGATTGTGTGTGTGTGTCTACAATAGTTTGTTTTGTTTGTACAGATATTACTTGGCTTGTGTGATCTGATAATCCGTTTATAATATCATATGAAATGTTGTCTTGGGTGTTTGTGAATATGTTATCAATTGCTGTTTTCGAATGTGCTGTTATTCTGGTAGGTTTATTTATAATATAGTCCATGTTATATGTGGTTAATAGTGATCGTGTACGCTCTTTGTGCGTGTCTTCAATGAGAAAATCAATATTAAAATCTCCACAAATCAACACTTTTTTCTTATAAATGTGTCTGATGTTATCAAGAAAATCTTTAATACTTTCCAAAAAATGTCAAAGGAACCTTGCTGGTACGGTATATTGCGGCAATAACTAGGTTAAAGTTTTCCAAGGTTATTGCAGAACATTCAAAACTGAATTCTATGTTACTTATCTCTATCTTCTTAGTATATGGTATTAGATTTTCTTTAACTAGAATTAATGATCCCCCTCTGATGTGTTGTTCCCTGCAGAAATAACTAACAGTCTGAAAGTTTTTTAGTTTTATTTGTTTAATATTTTCACTTGTCAACCAATGTTCTGTTAAGCATACCACAAAAGGATCTATTGAATGCACGAGGGCTTCTAAGTCACAGAGTTTCGACAATAATCCTTGTATGTTTTGATGTAGAATAGTGAGTGAGCGGCTTACCTGGGAATCTTCTTTGGCTTTTCTTTCCGATCTATTTTCAGTCACTCTTCCACTCCAACCTTCTCACTTTCCACCCCAACACACTTTCACTGACACTTGCCCAGTTGGTCCTCCCGTTGCTTCTAGCCTCCGAGGGTCGCGGTCACTGACCTTCCTGTTTATGAGTTCTTCGTTTGTTCCCCCTCCCATAGCTGAGCTCTCAGAAGGGGTTGGAACCACCTCCTTTGACAGTGGGGAAGCTTGGTTTACAAGTTTCAGACTATTTTCATAATCAACACACTGTTGCAAGCTGTACTTCACGCCATTTTATCGTAACGTAAATGTGCGATATGACCTTCATTTCTCGCTTGTATTAGGTGCTTTTTCAGTTCTTCCCTTGTTTGTCTAATACCTTCTGAATATTGCTCGGTTACACTTATGCCCCCCTGTTTGAATTTGCCCGCGCAGCGTATAATTTCCTGTTTCTTTTTGAATGCCGTAAGTTTCAATACTATTGGGCGTTTGCCGGGTTTATTCCCTAACCTATGAGCTCGTTCTACCATATCACTTGTCACTTCCACTTCTGTATATTTTGTTATGATATCTAACACTTTCCGCTCTGTTTCCTCCCATCTTTCTAGTTTATTTACGTCTTCCGTGACACCGTATATAATTAAGTTGTTTCTTTTTGATTGTCCTTCCAAGTAGTCGAGTTCCTTCTTGATCACCATATTTTCCTTTGTCAAACGATCCACTCTTTGTTGTTCTTGTTTCAACTGTTCCTTAAGTGTAGAGATTCTTTTAAGTGCTAATTGCAGTTCCATACGTATGTTTTTCACCTCACTTATAATCTCCTCTTGTCCGGTTTTCAGGACCTTTAGTAAACTCCTAATCTCCTCCATTTCAGGTCCCGGGTTGGGTTCCACTGCCTGCGCCAACAATAGCAAGACAATAAGTGTTGCACTAATTAAAGCACACTTCCCGCTTCCTTTGCCATTCCCATTCTCTGTTACAACTGCTATTTTACTGATTTTCTTCCGCGTAGAAGAGAAACAGCCTATAGCTGCCCTATACTGATCTATGCTGTTGCCCATCTGACAACGTTGCGACCGAGAGCTGTCTTGAATACGTCTGACCTCTTCGCTGAACTGAACTGAACATGTTGTTCCCGGACAATGACGCCATATTCCAGGATGATAATGCACCCATTCACACAGCTGGAGTTGTTGCAGCGTGGTTTGAGGAACATCGGGATGAAGTTCAACACCTCCCCTGGCCCGCCCAATCCCCAGATCTCAACATAATTGAACATCTCTGGTCCATCTTGGAAACACGACTCCGGCGACGATTTCCACCTCCATCCTCTCTCACAGAACTGGCCGATGCCCTGCTCGAGGAATGGTGTAATATTCCACTTGCTACCATACACGACCTCTATGCCTCCATCCCACGTCGCATCAAGGCTGTTCTGAAGGCGAAAGGTGGCCAGACACCATATTAATCTGGTAAGTTGCACTTTCGTTCAGGTGTTTCCATTATTCTGATAAGCATCTGTAGTTACTGAGCAGAAGAAAGAAACAAAAGAGACACTTCATTTTAAGATACACTAATTCTGAGTAGCAGTAACATTAAGGATATTGATTTGAAACTACAATAATATAAAATTACAATCTTTTAGTGGAAGGTATAATGCAGTGATTTTCTTCACTGCAGATTCAAAGGCTCATACACAAAAGAAAAGAAGATAAAAAATAGTGACATATGCACTCTACCCCACTTTCATTACCCTTTCAATTATTCCCACAATATTTTGCTTATTTGCTTTTTAAATACAGTCAGAGACGCAGAGCGTTGACACTCGTCCGGAATATCATTATAACACCTAGCCAAATAGTTTTTGAGCCAATTTAAGCCATATAATGTTGAATCGTATTGTTGAAGATGAACACGTGCTTGATTTCTGGTATTGTAGGAATATAGTTCTTTGTTCAAAGTGAACTGAAAGTTTTGATGAATATTTTTCTTAATAGCGTTGAACACGTATAGGGTTGCAGCTTGTTTACACAACGATTGAATTGGGAAGATATTCGAAGTACAATAAGTTTCTAGATTTGGATGGCGGGGTGGGAAACCCATAGAATGCGCAAGGCTCGGTTTAGTATGATTTGAAGAGGATGTTGCCCTGTTTACTTACTTCCACCCCATAGTATAATCATATATGTTAGGTGTGAGTGTACAAGGGCATAATAAATTTCTCTCATACGATTTACCTTCAATATGTTACGAAGTCTATGAGGAACACCTACAACTAGGGATACTTTCTTACATATATGAGCGATATGCTTTTGCCCATCTAAGTTTTGATTAATATACAGACCTAAATATTTTGTTTCAGCTGTTTTTCTGATGAGATGTCCGTCTAAAGAGATTTTTATGTCAGAACCTGTAATGGCACTAGCTTTTTTTTTCGAAAAATTATATATTCTGTTTTATTTACGTTGAGGGAAAGTTTATTTATTGACAGCCAATCCTGCAGAATATATTAATCATTTTGCATGTTATTTTCCAATTCATTTACGGTATCTGCTATGTATGATACATAGTTATCGTCTGCAAAGAGGATCGGTATTCCTTCCAGGTTAAGATGAGAAATATCATTTATATATATTAAAAATAATAAAGGTCCAAGCACTGATCCTTGGGGAACTCCACAATTTATATTTATAACATCATTCTCAAAATTATTGGTAACAACATACTGCTTACGTTTAAGTTAAATAACTTATAAACCATTGTAAATGAATTCCTCTTATTCCCACGTTTTCTAACTTTTCAATGAGGATATGGTGATCAACAGTATCAAATGCTTTACTTAGATCAATAAATAAGCCTGAAGCTATCAAGCTATATTGACCTTAACATTTTAAAGTTGGGGGTTCTCTCGAGAATGTGGGTGGTCACTCCCCACCCACAGGGGAGGGGGATCTGGTTGAAACGTTGTAATAAGTTATTAATATCCTAAAATATCATGAATAAGGTGAAACGGCAGCAGATAAAATTTTAGTACTTCTTACCCAGATCTAGTACTTTTTTCTCCATAAGTTGGCATAAAATAATTTTGCAGGGTGGTCACAATGCTGAGAAAAACTGAGTGCAGCCGTGCCATATTTAGCATAAAGATGCTACATCTAGCATAATTTACCTGGCTTTGGCATCTAGCATCTTGCTCTTAGCATCCTGGTCAAATCTAGCATAATTTAACTCAGTTCGCAAGACAACAGTTAAAAGAAAGAGAAATGTTGATATATGACGAGCGTGAACGTGAAGCAGTAAAAGGAAGGGTGCTCCTGTACCAATTCCGCAACTCATTCATACAGATGATGGCATCTGGCTCTAGCAGCGGGAGGCAACTGCCTTCACAAAACAAAGCAAGAGACAGTATATAGCTCATAGCTGGTCCTGCTTCCTTGGGCGATCTTTCAGAGAATGGGGAAAGGAAAGAGCCAGTTTCCGAAATCTTGGCTGTTTTGTTTGTCTGTGGCAAAGATATTCGTTTGAAGTATAGCAATATAAAGATTAAATAGATAAGGCACGTTGACCCACTGGTGTGTCTGACGCAGGTGGCTTGCACACAGAAGTATATTGCAATCTGTGGGTGGCTTGCTTTGTGTCAATTTATTTCTTCATTTAAAGCTTCTCCGTTGACTATAAGCTTGTTTTCTGGGAAATTTGTAAAGTCCCTGCCGTCACCAATTTTAGACATTTAGCGTTCTTGTTTGCGTGGGAAATTGAGGCTTCCTTCCAGCTTCCTTGTAATAAAAAGAAGGGGTTACTTTACTTTGAATAAGTTTAGTTAAGATAGAGATTTCGTATTGGAAGTTTGGAAGTGTTGAATGCTATTGATTTTTCGTTCGTTGTACGTTTTTTTTTTTTTTTTTTTTTACTATTCATGTTGTGACTTCTTTCTACAATGAAGAGATCAAGTAGCGGAACACCCGAGAAGAAGAAGAAAATACACATACTCGCGGGGAGTTTTCTCTAAGAAGCACTTGAAACACTATTTTAGAGAGGTGTAAAATAAGTAGATAAGTCAATTAAAAACTAGCATAATTTGAAGGAATTTAGCATAATTTAAATAGGTTTTTGGCATAATTTGAAACTCTGTATCCGGCAACGCTGACTGAGTGTGAGTGGCCGGGCATGTGTGGTTTTACACTGTTACAATTTTGGGGTTTAAAAGATCAATAAAAATTAAAATTGTTGGTTGCAAGCAATTCTTCCGTATAGTAAGTGCTGGATGAGCTCTTAATAAATATGGAAGGCTCAAATGCGAATACTAGAAGAAGAGCTTTGACAACGACTGTTTGTTATTTGTTAACCGAAATTGGTTTTGATTCAGCCGAGAAAGAAGCAATAGAAACTTTGACAGAAATGTTACAAAGTTGTAAGTACCTTTCATGTATGAGATTGAACAGTTACAGTTTAGTGGATATGGTGGCAGTTCCCTATATTAGCTATTTTAGCATTTATTTTCTAGACCCGGTGCAATTTTATATATTTTTTTATTATATATATCCTACTCTGTATCCTATTGTTCTCTTGTAGGATAAAATACTATTTAGGCCAGTTAGCTATTATGTCGTAGTTTGCCATATCTACGCTTTATACTATTCATTTCCTTGTAAATAATGGGTTAACTATAGTAGTGACGGACCAATTTTTAGAAATTTACAGGATGAATTGAGATGTGTGATGTTTTCGAGTAATAGGGAGGAAAATAGTAATGTGGATAACATTATAAGTGAATAATAATATGGTTGTAGTGTGCTTAAGATGTTTTAGGACGCACTGCATGTTGTGGCGGAAGGAACTATTTTGCGTAGAGTTACAGTTGTCGTGGAAGGCGGTAAGGCAGTGTTGAAAATGTGTGTCTGTGATGATTGTGACATTTCTTGCGTTATTGTTATTGAATCGTATGGAAATGACGAGGGAAAGTGCATTCTGAAGGTTATTTAGCAGAGTAATTATGTAAGGAAAGGAAAATGCCCGAAGCAAATGTACACGACTTCGTAATGGAAATTGGGAGAGTTAACACGCCTGTGTGCTGAAGGAAAGTGTGAATATGTGTCAAAATATATTGTTCAGTAATTTAAGATAATTTACGATATAAAAATACACCTTGTAATGATACATGACCGCACCTAACCTTACCTAACCTCCACGTTCATATGGTCACTAATCGAAGATAATCTACAAAAAGTGCAAGAAAACAATTGCGTAAACCGCTCGCCTCCCATGAACACGTAATGTGTGTGTTTTAAGTGATTTTGGTTTGGTTTTAGTGATTTTAAAATTGGTGCGTCACTACTATAGTAATGCCTAAATAATTCACACCTGGTAGTTGTACACACTAGCACCGACCGGCAAACTAAAAAGGTGTTAAGAGAATCCATGTGTCATTACTATTTCGTTAAATACTCACTCTAGTTGTTCAACAGATACATACATGGTGGCATGTGGTGGAATATTAATGGCGTCACTTCATATAAAATAACCGATACAAATCGAGGTTATGAATACGGGTTAGTTGGATTGAATGCAGACCCGATACAATTAGGGGGTTAACTTCCAAAGTTGGTCGGCCGTTTCTAGTAAAATTTAGAAGATTTACAGGGAAGAAATGGATAACTCGTTTGTGTGGTTAATAGTATATAAAAAAGAGCGAAAGTTGGGTTTATTATATTGTATAATCGGTGATAAACATGGAACTATTTGGGAAGCGGAGGGAACTACTTGGCGGAAGGTTACCACATGATTGGATTGTGGAGAAGTTACGAGTATTTATATTGTGAACATTGCTACAGGTGTACAGGAACGTTGTCCTGGATGTTAGTTAATAGTATTACAGCTTGTGAAACAATACGGTGATACTGATGAAAATCTTTGAAACTGTGTGAAAGTCTTGGATTAAATCTAAGATAATGTAAGAAAAATGCAAGAGAGCAATTATTAATTATAAATGTGAACATCCCCACTCTGATGATGATTTTTAAATTTTCGTAGCTTTCATCAGGCTTTTAGTTCAAAACCAGACGGCCGACCAATTTTGGAAGTAACGCCTAATTACGTACCAGTACTATATATGTGGAATTTAATGCAAACTCTTCAAGGGTGTAGATAACTGGTCCACCACCCAGAAGGCAAGTATCGAGGAAACTGACTCAAGGATCGAGCTCTTATATTAATATGTTTCTTCAACATATTAATAAAAAAGCCCAGTTCTTGAGAGTCAGTTCTCTCGAAACTTGCCCTCTGGATGATAGACCAGTAATCTAGGGTTTACTTTAGCAGACGGTCCTCAAAAATGAAAAATTTACAGGTGGAATAGAGTATTCGTGTAGATGCCCATTTTTTTGTAAGTGGCGGTTACAGCCTAACCAACGTGGCAGTTCATTTTCGCAACCCTAGTTCATTAATTTACCTAACCTAGAATAACTCATTGTAGGCCACCGACATGAAAATTTGCGCAAAAATGTGAAAAATTAGGGGTTAACTATAGTAGTGACGGACCAATTTGTAGAAATTTACAGGATGAATTGAGATAATTGTGTGATGGTTGTGAGTAATAGGGAGGAAAATAGTAGTGTATGTGACATTATTAGTGAATAATAATATTGCTGCAGTGTGTTTTTAAGATGTTTTAGGACGCACTGCATGTTGTGGCGGAAGGAACTATTTTGCGTAGAGTTACTGTTGTTGTCATGTGGAAGGCGGTAAGGCAGTGTTGAAATGGCGTGTCTTTGTGATGATTCTGACATTTCTTGCGTTATTGTTATTGAATCGTATGGAAATGACCAGGGAAAGTGCATGTTGAAGGTTATTTAGCAGAGTATTTATGTAAGGAAAGGAAAAGGCCCCGAAACAATTGTACACGACTTTCTAATGGAAATTTGGAGAGTTAACACGCCTGTGTGCTGAAGTTAAGTATGAATATGTGTCAGAATATATTTTGTAAAGATACATGACCGCACCTAACTTTACCTAACCTCCACGTTCATATGTTCAGTGATTTAAGATAATTTACGAAAAAGGGAAATAAGGAATTATTAATAATAAATGTGAACATATAAAAATATATTTTGTAATGATACATGACCGCACCTAACCTCCACGTTCGTATGGTCGTTAATTTAAGATAATCTACAAAAAGTGCAAGAAAACAATTGCGTAAACCGCTCGCCTCCCATGAACACGTAATGTGTGCATTTTAAGTGATTTTGGTTTGGTTTCAGTGATTTTAAAATATGTCCGTCACTACTATAGTAATGCCAAAACTAGTAACATCTTTGAGAACCGTCTGCTAAAGTAGGCACGAAAATAACACGACGAAAACTACTAACCGATCAAAATTTCATCCTTCATAAAAAGTATAACAGTAACAGAAAACAATAATTACAGCTACATCAGTACAAAACGTACTATTTTAAAATTTATGGGAGTTCTTTACCCCCATGCCCCCATAATAAAAAGAAATTAAACAAAAATTTAAAATATACTATAATTGCAGACTTGAAATCCTATTTATGAAATTATGTCTACGAAGAGTAACATTCCTTACATAATACGTTTATTTTAACGATTCTAAAGCAAACTACCGAGCCTGCAATCAGTAATTTGTAAGGTGGACCACCCAAGAAACCCCTCAAATATGCTTTTTCTAAGCTGAGAATCAATCACATCGCATACATCGTAAATAATTCGATATTAATGTTACTAAAACCAACAAACCTAATTTTACCTAACCTGAAGCGGTGTGTAGATGGTAAAATCAGTATCAGGTCAGGCAATTGTGAGAAGAAAAAAAGTTGAGAAAGCCATTGGAAGATCTAACATCTTCAAAAACACATCAGATGCTGATTATAATTCACAGTAGCTTCTTAAATATATAAAAATTCTTCCACTCACCAAACAGATTTACTAATTCCGTACTCCAAAACGTGAAACGTCAAACGGACTGCAGCAGAATTAAAAGACAACACATTTCAATCACAACACTGACAACTTAAGAACGAGTAGTGTAGACCGTATAATATTGGTCAGTAGGGTGGTGTCCTTTGGTGTAGATAAAGTAAACCTTAACCCTAATGTCTTCCATACGAAAATGAACAGATCGGTTCTGCGGAATGATAGCCCTACTAACTTTCCTCTTCAAATGATAAAATGACAGAATTTCTTTATCGCGTCTGTGAAGGCTACCGGAGGTGAGCGCTTTACCACTGAGCGACAGCGGCTTCATAATAGCTCTCACACGTTATGAAATTTATTGTCGTAGATGTTCCCAAATTTATAGTACAATTTTGTGAACTAAAAACTCTTAACTAAAATATATCTTAGAAAACTTAAGTCGTGGAACATTTCATTTGGGAAATGTAGCGTGGAAAAAAGAAGTAATTACGGTTATAAAATTTGCAGTTATCGAGGAAGGAAGGAAGGCAGAGATATCATTTTAGAAGGATAGCTGATACGTAGAAAGATTGTAAATTGTTACTTTTTCGAACTTAATTACGATGTAAACACCTCAGGAACCACTTCACTCATCTTGTAGAGACGAACAAGTAGAGGTTTCCTACATGTTGATTATTCTTTATAAAATATACCATCGCCATATTTTCTTTCGTTTTCAGAACTATTACAATTTGTTGTAAGTACCCAATTTTCGTGGCTATCTTCTGTATCGAACACCGCATATTTGTGAATTTTACTTTAGTGTTTACTGGTTAAGCAATATGAAAAGGAAAAACTAACTTAGTAGCTTTATCAGTGCCGCAGGGTATTTAAATAAAAAAAATTTATTTAAGTAAAAAATGGATTTAAATAAAATATAAACAACAAAAATGATTTTTTAAAGGAAATCGTGAATTTTTTCAACCCAGCTCGTAACACTCGTCCTAACACACATGGCACAAAAGCACGACACACATACCAGAAAGAAATGGAAGCAGAAAAACTGAATTACTATATTAAACCGATATAGTAATAATGAAAGTAAAATCAGTAATAGAAAGCCTAAATGCAAATGAATATTACATATTAAAATTAAACTAGTTTGTCTTTTATATATCACATATTACTCTTATGTTACTCGTTTAAATGTAGCCAGACACGCTTTAGCAGCTTCCACAATTCTTGTCTGAACTTGTTGTAAAGTAATATATGCTGATCCATTTGCCGCTTCATCTTTCATAAATTGTAGTATGTTATAAGTAATGTGCCTCGACTGGCTTCGTAGTGGAGATCGTTTCTTCCTTGTATTATGTCAGGAAGCCACCGTTCTAAACACAGCAAAACACAACTCACATAGAAACCTTACACAACTGAGTTTAGAACGACATGGGGTTGGCAATATTGTCAGAAGAAAGCAAGACTTAACCACTCGCTCCTGAGGCGCTCTGTTCCCTCAAGGTCAGAGCTCTTCTTCTCGGAATAGGGCTATAGTTAGGTTAGGTTAGGTAAACGTATTGTCTTTAACTTGGGTTAATATTAGCTACGGTTAGGTTAAGCTAGATAAGGTCATTACTTGTTATAACATCGATGGAAGAATTTGAATTCCAGTTTAGTGTGGAATATTATTCATTCGATGTAGGCCGTAGATGCCTAGGCCATAAATATATTCAGATTCAAATTGATATATCTTTAGCGTTGTGCAGAAATACAAAATAAAAGTGATTCACATTAATATTTAATTCAGAACGCGATCGTTTTTTTTTAAATAGTATTTGAAGACCGCAAACTGGATTTGGCGCGGGGTTGATCATAATGAGCAAGCTCAACTGATTGACTTAATTGTTATTAACGTCTTAAACGAGCTGGTAAGCTACTAAGGGCGGGACCTACTATTTAACGTGGGCTCCGAGCAACTTGTATCCCCACCGGGAATCGAACCCGGGATCTCTTGATTCCAAGGCAGCGAGGACACCACAAACCCAACGGGGTCACATTATCAGCAAGGGGAGCGAGAGTTAGAGTTGAGTTAGCACCTTTCTTAAAGTTGATTGTTGTTTCCATTTGTTGATTACAGACTATGTTAATATACATTTAACTGGAACTTACGTAATTAAACACGTGAAAGAAATAATGAAAATGTGGTTCGGAGGAAATCTGAATCCTTGATAGTGAATTTCCGACAACCACTGTTTCATTGTTGCAACATTGCACTTACGGGTCATTCAAGTATTTCGTAAACCATTTCAAACTCCTACCTCCCCTTGTAAGCAAAAATAACCAGATATGCCCACCTATGCCCTTGTGCTTACATAAGACGTCAAATTTCTTTTCGTTATTTTGTGGTCCAAAATACGGTTTAAATCTTCGCTAATATGCTTTTAAGCGAATCTATGTAAACATTTCACCGATCTCCCCTTCTTTTGAATTTGTTTTGTACTTTACCAAATGTGGTAAACATGTGAATGTGAGAAAAACTCGCCAAACTACAGTGACTGAACAAGAGTGAGTCTACTGTAAAGTGTAGCTTGGCGTTTGAATGTAAAGGAATAATTAATGCAAAAATACAGGATAAGTTTTATTGCTTACGTAACCAAATAACAAAATGCTTGTCCTTGTGTTTAGAATTGATCACGATTTATATAAATTTCCTGTGTTTGCGTTCAATTCTGTTTTTTTTTTTTTTTTCTTGTATATGATGCAACACGCCTCCTGAACTGATCGATCTATTTTGTTTTATTTATGCATTACCGTATTCACCTAATTCTATATGATATTGATCATTATGTTTATATTTTGAGAGACCTAAAACAGTATTAGCTAATATTTCATGTTCATTGATACTAACAGACAGGCAACATTTGGTTATGCCAATACACTTTTAGTGCGATTACAAGTGATTTCACAAACACTGGAATATTGCATGTTGTCCCACGGACCATATTTTCATTTTTCCTTTATCTTGTTTTTTGTCACTTCTTCTGGTGCTAGGGGTCGTCGGTTCGATCCCTATTTATGCTATGTGGTGGTCAAACACCTTGTGCGTGGGTTGCATCATCATCCATCCGGCCTGAGCCAAAGTTTCCTAAAGACCTTACAAATAAATTCAAATTGTCACTTCGTCTTTAATTTTTTTACTTTCCATGATATTGCGTTGACGTACGACCCAAAAGACGACACTGGGTCAGCGTCGGAATCAGTCGGGATAAATTAATTTAGGGATCTAACCCTGGAGACAGTTACAGAGTGCATTTTCGTAATCTCGTAAGACTTAGAATCTTTAATGTCTTTAAGTAATCCATTTAGTACATGATTTTGTTTCTAATAACAGGTAAGACAACTCTGAATTAATATATAATGGTTGCTACTAAAATAATCCAAATTTTCAGCCAGGATATTAGTGGAGTCTTAATTCATTCCATATTTTCTTGCTTAATAAATGGCAACTTAAGGTTCCGTTCGGGAAGGGGAGCGGATCAGATCCTTTTTGTTTAAGTTCTGGGTTCTGTTTAAATATCTAATTTTTTAAAAATAGAATCCCACGTTCAATTTTATTGGACCTTGATTTCTAATACGAAGCATGGGATCCAATGTCACCCCGGACCATGTTTACCCCGCGAACATTTACTCTTGTCTTAAAGTGTAGAATACTGTTCGAAAAAGAATGATACGAATCTCACAAGTTTTACATTTGGACTCTGCTAAGATTAGTGGGGCTCCGGACATCTCTGTCCTAATAAACTTTTTTCTCGCCTCAATGTATACCACACATTTCCGTAAAGTACGATTCAAACATCTCAATATTTACATTCGGCCCCATGTTAAATTAATGGACCCCGCGCGGACATGAAACATACTTATAAATCTCTCTTGGTTCTTAAAAATTATATCCCAAAGTTTAGTGTATCTGGTCCAAAAACTACAGAAGCAGGACCCGGACATATACACGCACATAATATTGAGTTTTCTATACTAGGGTATAAACTATGACCTGACAGCAATTCCTCGCCCAAAATATAGTGTTTTTTTTTTTTGTTTGTTTTTTTGTGTGTGTGAAGAGTCTACTCTTTAAAATTGTTTCTCATACCCACTGCTCACATCTTCATAGTCCACCATTACACTTTGCAACGTAGCGTCGAAAGTAATGTTCCATTCCTGGCCTCTTCTTGTACAGTAAATGTCAATGTCATTAATCACCAGTTACCTGTGAACAAGATAAAATAAGCAACAGTTATCTTTTATGAGAGAAAGCCGAAAATATTCCAAAACCAAGTAATGAACATCGTTTGCCTTTTTTGCATCGCCCTGTACGTTGAATATTTATTAAGGACTAAATAAAACACTACATCGAACATTAAGTTTGTAGAGAATTAGTTTGTGTAATTTTCTTGTACTTGACTGGTAAAGTTTTGCATTAAGTGTGTATTTCATGATACTTTACTGTGTATATAAATAAAGTAACGGTTCGTTCTTTATTTTCAGTTTTGACTGAGCTTGGTATCTGTGGTCGTTCCTTCTGTGAGCTCTCTGGTCGGACAGAACCCGTGATAGGAGATGTTATTATGGCCCTTGTAGAGATGGGAGTAAGCATTGAAGGCATTGAAGCGCATGCGTATCGCTCTCAACGGTCAATGCTAACCCCATTGTCTCAGAGTGGACAACCAAAACAGTTACAAATTCTACAGGCTGGACAGAAGCAACCGCATCCATCTCATATACCCAATCACCTGCCGCCATTTCCAGATCCGCATGCGTACATTAGAACGCCTGTAAGTATTTTGTATGTGTTATCTTTAGAGAAACGGTTTAAAATAAAAACGTGGTCGGTTTAAATAATATACTTAAAACGCATTCTTTACAGTATTTGTAAAGAATACTGTTCGAATAAGTAAAAAAAAAAATAATAAAAGTGTTGAGTGGCTAATACTTTGTGAATTTTGCTGCTTTTTAAGGAGAAGGAGTAGGGAGAAGATTCGAACCCTAATCTGATTAGCCTATGGGACCCAGGCTTTACTCATTCTCACTGGGCGGATATTAGGTATGCACACTTTTGGACAGATAGACCTGCACTGTCGTTCTACGACTGCTATTCAACCTATGTCTTTAAAACAATTTTAGTAACGAACCAGCAGAAAGCAAAGCAAGCAGGTTCTGGAAGGTCCGTAATAAAAGTACAGTACAACTTAATATCATTAAAAGACAAACATCAACATACAAGCTTTGAAGTTTCGAAGTGATGCCAAATAATTCAAC
Source organism: Lepisma saccharinum (assembly GCA_022664845.1). NCBI lineage: Eukaryota > Metazoa > Arthropoda > Insecta > Zygentoma > Lepismatidae > Lepisma > Lepisma saccharinum. The sequence continues at coordinate 5,724 of JAGDQP010030851.1, read as the reverse complement.
CGCACCGAATATACGCCAATAGAACTTCATGCAGAAGCTGGTATGGATGAGTGGTAATCTTGTGTACGTGGTATACAACATATACTGGTAGTGGTTTACTGTTTTTAACTAAACTAATGTAATAAAATCAATGTAATTTCAAATTATGTATGTTGGTTTTGAATGCATAAGAAAGACGTGTGTGATTTGCAAGGTCGTCGTTTCGAATCCCAACCTTAATCGAATTTTTTTCTTTCCTAACTTTTTTAGGCTTATATTTTATGAATATTTTTTTCTGCAAGATATATGTACATTAGTTTCCCCAGTGAAAGAAGACAACGGAGAGTTGATTTTGCATATTGCTGTCATTACGTTGTATAATCTCCCCAGTCTTCTTAATTATGCTCTTGTCAATGAATGGGAATATTATAAGTAATATTTTCCATTTCATCTCTCATATAAAGAAAATGGATACTATTTTTCGAATTTTCCACGTATGTCATACAGACAGTTGAATATCCTAACTTCCATCCAGCTGGCTTCATCCAATTATTGGCATATCTGTCATCCAAACAAATCGTATTTTCATTATCAGAATTTCTTTGGTATCCCCCTTCTGAATGATGCATGTACCGGTCATTTGGACTTTAATTTTATGAAGAGCATTCATTACCTGATTCAAGTTTTCCTGAGATCCGACGTACTAATAACCGAATGACCAGTAGTAAACAATTAAGATGACTGACGAGTAACGTTGGTTATTTCAGTTTTGAATGAAAATGATTCGGAAAAAAAATATATATGTGATGTGTAGTTTGTAACTTCTATTTTTTAATGAAATGGATAATATTGTTCCGTTAAAAAAAAAAAAGAAAAAGACTAATTGCAAAACTTCTTTGCTTTTATGTAACATGCATACAATTTCTAGTTTTATTGATAGAAGTAATGTACGATAAAATTGCATGGTTTGGAATATTCGAATTGTGTTCTCGGTAGATGGGAAGGAAGACTCACTGCTTCCCAGACTTGGAACTAGATGGAGGCATAAGTGGCTCAAAGACCACTTTAACCTCGTCACGTCGAGTTAGTAATATATATGTCTTTACTTTCGAAGCTTAGAGGTCAGTTCCTAATTACGCCAGGTTGATGATTTAGGTGTCAAAATGTTTTGGAGGAAAAAACTGCTGAATATGCGTCGCTTATGTCACGAGGAGGAATCGCTACCCGCGCATTTTGGGATTGTATATCGTCCCAAGTATAGCGTATTGTCAATTCGCTGTTCAAAATTGTAATTTATAAGCTA